>PVJL010001093.1:205000-299076 GCA_004026885.1 Lyroderma lyra | reverse complement strand
CTTGAGCTTGGCACACTGAAGGCTAGAAAGGATTGACCACCGGGGCACTCAGTCATTTGGATAAAGAGCTGGAGAGGGAGTTCCCTGATGGTGTAGTGGCGTAAGGCTTCGGCGTTGGCGCTGTCAGCGCTGCGGCCTGGGTTCGATTCCCAGTCAGGGAGCTACCCACATACCAAAAAGCAAAAAAAAAAAAAAAAAAAAAAAAAAAAAAAAAAAAAAAAAAAAAAAGAGCTGGAGAAAAACCAGGATTTCTTGCCTCCCTCTCCCAGGCATATTGGGGTAGGAGGGGGGCATGGCCATTGGAACAGGACTCTAGAAATAGGATCTCCCCTGGGCATCACTTGGACGGGAGCCTCCCTCTCCCCTAAGCCCTTTCCCCCTCTCAGAACATCCTCTCTCCCTCAACCCCCTCACGCGCCCCTCCCCCTCCCTCTGATCCCTTCCCCCCTCTCAGTCCCCTTGCCACCATAGAGCTGCACTGTAAGGTCCTGCTCCAGGGAGAGTCTGTCCTTCCCCTGACACTGCCCTTGCTTGAACAGGTGTCTCAAACCTGCGGGTTCCACTTCCCATGGCCCATCCCTCCTAAGGCACCCCCCAGTGTATCCATGGCTCCCTCAGGAACCGCACCCACACTGTCCCCAAACTGTCCCCACCCACTTTCCAGGAGGGGCACAGATGCCTGGAGACCCACAGGCAGGTATGGTGATGTTAGGGGCTGGCAGCTGGATGGTCTGAGCCAGGATGAGGATTCTCCCAAGTCCCAGGGGAGGCCCACACCCCCTTTTGTCTTTTGACCTTAGAGTACAGGGTAGAGGTCCCCTCCGGGAGAATGGGCTACAGCACTGGCACGGGCACTGGGCTGGGCAGCCTGAGGTTGCCCCTCAGACCTGCAAGTGACCCCAGAAGCCTCAGCAGGGAGGGGGAGCTGCCCCTCCCCAGACCTCAGGTCTCAGCAGCAAACATGTATGTGTTGGTCAGTTTCATTTTGATTTTTGGCTGTTTTGCTTTCACTCCCTTTCTTTTTCTCAAATACTCTTAATCCCACAGCCTCAGTAAGGAAAGCCAAGGGCACCTGACAAAGGCTCTTGGTCTCAAGGTTAATTTTTATTTAAGGACATTACCTGACTGTCCCCACCCCAAGGCTCCTCAACTACAAGCGGCCTGGTTGGGCCACAGTGGGATCACACCAATGTCCCTGGGTCTGTCTTGGGTGTGAGTGAGGGCACACAGAGCCGGCTGAGGGCAGTGAGGACAGGGACAGGCCCCAGACGTGATGCCCAGCCTGGGCACAGAGCCCTAACGGCATAGTGCCCCAAACACCTGCTCACAGGAGCTTCACATCTTCATGCCCACCCCCATCCTCAGAGGTTCAGAGCTCCAGAAATACAGGTTCTCTCAAGCCAGGGTGGAAAGGAGATGTCTTCACCCTTTTGATCCCCTCCCCATCCTTGGAGGTCTGAGCAGTGGCCCCCAGAAGGGCTCTGGGTATGTGCAGACAAAATGGCCACAGCAATTAGATAGACCCCAGGAGCAAGCAGTCAGGGAAGGCAGCTGAGCCTCCGGCCTGGGGAGGAAGCCCCAGCAGCACCCCAATCTTGTCTCCCTCCCAAAATGTGACTCCATTTTGACATGGCCCTGGGAGTTTTCTAGGAGACAGACCTTGGTTGCTTCTTCCACAAAACATAGTCCCCAAATCCCCTCCCCACCCCCTGGGCCCTGGGAGATCAAGGACTTGAGAAGGTCCCCTGCCTCTCACCTGTACCCAGATCCTCCCCTGCCCTTGCCCCCAAAGCCTTTCCTAGAAGTGAAATGAGGCTGGTTCTCTCTGGCCTCCAGGGAGGAGAGATGGGGGTGCGGGTCATAGACTTCGCCATTAACTAAAAATGTTTTTTGGGAAAAGCACTGGGGGTGGTATTTTTGGACGCTACCTTTAAAAAAGAAAAAAAAAAGAGAGAGAGACAAATGCAAAAGGAAGAGCTCAGCATTTTTAACCCCGTCTATGTTTTTGTTTGTTTTTTTTAGCCTCCCATTTGAAACGTGGTAATATTGTGATTCCATTTCTCCTTTAGTGGCAAGGGAAGAGGGTGGGGAAGTTTATGTAACTTTTCCTATTATTTTATTTTTGTTCGTATTTTCTTTTCCTTCCTTTCTTTTTCTTTTTCTTTTTGTAATATACAGAAATGCAAACTCTCTCTGGGGTTTTTCCTGTCTTCTCTGTTGTTCTAGAATTTTGTTTTTGTGCGTGTTACTGTGGAAACCTCTCCTCCTAATGCAGAGATGGTTTTTGAATCTCAAGTGAACATGAATCATATACATATCTCTATATACTTATTTTTTTTCCTTTGTAATCAGAATTTAAAAGGGAAGATAACTGTTAAAAAATGATTCCCATGCCAACAGCTTCTGCCTAAGGGGCAGCGACAGCAGCCAGCCCTCTCCCCACCCCAGGGCACGGCCCGTGGGAGAAATGCCTCAGCTTTCAAATGAGCAAAAGTGGTGCAGACTGTGCTTCTGTGTAGAAGGAACCCTGAAGAGAAGCTGGGAGACCTGGGGAGGGAGAGACGTGTCCCAGTCACCCAAGGAATTTCCCAGGGCCGTGAGCTTCTGGTGCCTCGTCAGACCGTCTAGTGTAAGATGGCTGGGCCTGACGGGGACAGCTGCTCAGCACGTTCTGTGCCAGGCTCAGAGCCTTAGGAGGCCCTGGAGGAGGGAACTGAAGACACCGGAGAGTTTAGCTCAGGTGAGGGCTTCAAAGCCAGGCACGGGGAAAAAAATTCATCTGCAGGGTGTTGGCTCCCCATATCTCTTTGTTGTCCCATCCTAGGCCAGGACTAAACCCCCAAAGGGATTTGTAGGCTCTGCTGGTTACTGTTCTCTGCAGTTCAGAGAGGTCAAATGACCAGTTCAAGGTCACACAGCATTTTAGAAGTAGATCCAAGAAGTAGATCAAGACCCCCACCCATAGCCAAGATGTGGACAGGGTGGTCAATGGAAAGCCCGTTCCAGGAGCCCTGAGCAGGGGGAGGAGGATTTGGGAGGTGGATGATCTCAGCTCCTGCCTTCCCCCCAAGGACCCCTCCAGATGTCCCAGCGGCTCCCAGCTCTCTCCGCTCCCTGGCACTGAGGCCTGTGCACAGGGAGACCAGGGCACAGGTGGGCCCGGCCTTACACAAGCCTGACTCTGTAGGACAGCTGCATCTGCAACTCAGGAAGCCCTCAGCCCTCACAGCTCACACACATGTGAGAAAGAAACAGTGAGACACAGGGAGGGGAGGAAGCTGCTCGAGGTCACACATGTGGGATGGAAGAGTGGGGTGCTGAGCCCAGGGCCCAGCATATTGCTCAGACACGGTGTGCAGGACTAGTGTCCAGGGAAGGCTCGCCATTTGCTGAGAGTGCCAGCGATGATTGCGGGCAAGACATCCAGGCGCTCTCTGGTCTCTGCCTCTGGCTCAGGTTTCCCCACAAAATGAGCAGCCTAGAGTGACCCCAGGAGGGGCCCAGAGCACTCCCTGACTTGCCTCATCCCAGGCCTCCCTCCTCCCCACCCCCACGAAAGCAGTGACTTTGGCTGGAGTGGGGCAGTCAGTCCACATAGGGAAATCGTGGCATTTCTTCCAGGAGGAAGCCAGGGAAGGCAAGAGGGATGAATTTTGCTAAAACGATGCTGAAGCCAAGGGGAGAGGGAGTGGGGTTGACTTGAGGCAGGACCAGTCCTCCAAATTGAATCTGTGGTTGCCTTCCCTTTTAAATGCACAGTTCCCCTTTCGTCCCATCTGTCTACTCTGATTGGCCTTGTTTAAACAGCTTCTTCTTTCTGGCTGAGTCTACCTTTCTCTCTATTTCCTTCTGCCTTTGTTTCTGTCTTTCTCTCTCTCTCCCTGTCTCTCTCTCTCCCTGTGTCTCTCTGTCTCCTCACTTTTTCTCCATCTCTCCCCCTGAAATGGGCCTCTCTCCCCTGCCAGCCCTTCCTTCGCGCACCTACGGTTCTGCTTCCATCAGCTGCTTCCTGCATGCCCTCTGGAGGTTTTCTGTTAAGAGTTAAGAAAAGCTTGGCTATGGAAGCGGGGGGAGTGGGGGCAAACCGAAATGGCTGGGCAGGAGCCCCCTCCCCTCCCTGGGGATAGACGAAAGCCACACTGGGCTGCTCACAGGCCAACTCAGAGGGGGGAGCGCAGCCTAGAGTCACTGTCTTTCCCCATTCTGCATTCCCAATGCGGAGACCTTCTTTTCTTTTTTATTATTGCATTCCTGTCCCTGACCACTGAGAAGGTAGGTATCCCGGCTCAGCTGTGCGCTCGCTCGCTCCCATCTCCAGATAAGCCCCACCACTCTGCTTGGTTTGAATGTGGTTTTCTTTCTCTCTCTCTCAGTCTCGCTCTGGTTGGTTTTCTGCCCTTCCCTTCTCTTTCTTTATTTTAGTGACTACTCATTTGTAACTTGCATTTTCTCCAAATGAGCTACAAAGCTGTGTTTCCTGGTTTGTCATTTGGTTCTCTTGACTTCCCCCAACAACTTTTCTGGTTCATTCTTCCCTCCTTTCCACCTTCCCTGATCCTTCTTCTTCCTCTCCACCCTCCCATCCCCCCACCCCCCTTCACTCCCTCTCTTTCTCATTTTGTTGTCTGAATGCATTTCTGTGTGCATTTAGCATTCCAAGTTTGTGTTCCCTTCCTGAACTCTATGCTGTGATTGAGCCAATTTGATTTTTGTTGTCTGGAGTAGCTGCTCAGCCTCTTGCCTCTCTACTCCTCACCCCTGCTAGCCCCTGGGGCCCACTTGGGCAATAAGCAGTGCTGGTGGGACCTGTGCTGGGCCTTTTGGGCTCCAGATTCTGGAGGAAGTTCTGGCTGAGGTCATACCTGGGGAAAGAGCCCTGTTCCCACCCTCTGGGGCCTGCTGGGCTCCTGGGGTCCTGCCCTGCCAGCAGGCGGGCCTTTAGGGTGGGAGGTACAGGACTTTAGGGCAGCAGCTGACACCAGGGTTGAACCTCACACACAGCTCCATCTTTGGGATGTGATGGTAGTTGAACTTTGGATGAAGGGCAAGCTGGCCAGGAGCAGATGCTGGACTTAGAGGGCCTCCTTAGCAAAGTTTCTGTGGGGCTGTTTGGGGGATGGAAGGAACTCTCAGCTAACCCTCCCCCTGCCTGGACTACTACCCAATCCAGACAGGGGCTTCCCTCCTTCCCCTACCATCATTTCATCTTCCTAATTTGAGCTTAATACACAGAATGATCCAGAACGGATAGTCAGTAGGGGCCACAATACCCTGAAGGTGTTAGGAAACAACCAAGCTAAGGTGTGGGACTTGTGACTCCCAGCCCAGTGCTCATCCAGGCACACTGAGGGCATGTGTCAGAGGTAGGTCGGTCCTCAGGGACCCCAGCTCCCCATCCCTGCACTAAACTGTTTCCTGTCCCACCGGGGAGCAGCAGTTTGACACCCCGGCTCACTGGGCCTCCACCCCAGCTTTGAGAAGAGAAGGCCTCATCTCCCCCCATGTTGATCCCAGGGGTGGGTCCTAAGAAGCTCACCCATTCAGAACATCCCTCAGCCCTGGGTGGTGCTAGGAGTACAGACAAGGAGACTGTTCATGGAGGGAGAAAGTACTGCTGGTCTGATGCAGGAGACTCTGTCCCAGCCTGATGGAGTACCTGATGTGACCAGGAGCCCAGAAATAGGACCCTCCAACGCTGTGTTACATGGGATAGTTGCCCCAGGTGCTTGCTTGTTCTTCTCGGCTCTAACAGTACCCGGATCAGGCAAGCACACTGTTCCCTGCTACTCTTTTCCCAGTGTCCTTTCCCCTCGAACATTTCTTACATAAACAAAAGAAAAGCTGTCCGATAGGAAGTCAGCAATCACCCAATATCACTGTACTTTTTTCTCTCCAAATTAACTACATCAAATGGTTCTTTAGGTATCACATAAATTTAACCTGAGATAAGTTTCATTAAAACAATTAAGGAACTTTAAAAAAAGAAAAGATGTTGGGAAGCAGGTGGTACCAAGGAGAGAGAGGCTCCTGGGAGCAGGGCTCAGAGGCAGGTGAGGTCTCACTCGCTCATTCATTCATTCACACACACTAAGCAAGCATTTGCTGAGCACTTCTCCATGCCAAGCCCTGTCTGGGAGTCCATGCCAGGGGAGAAGCAGGCAGACCTGGCTTCACAGCCCCCCCCACCCCCCCAGCACGTCCTAGCACAGTCCATACTGAAGGAACGACCAAGGGTCTGTAGGAATCACAGAGGAGTGCGCCTGCCTCAGGAGAGGCTTCCTGGAGGTGGTGGCTTTGGGCTGACTGTAGAGGTGAGATAGGTATTAGCTAGGCTGTGAGTCAGAGAGGGGAAGAGGAAGAAGGGAGAAGAGTTCCAGGCAAGTGGGATGGGAGATACCCAGAGCAGGCTTCCAGACATGTTTGGTGGTCCTTGGCCACCACAGTCCTGTCCAGCAGTGAGAGCCCACGACATCTGGGCTTGGATCTTCCTCAATACCTGGGAGGAATGAGATCCAGCCAAGCTGTGAATTAGGCTCACCCTCTGGCCAGGACCATGGCAATGCTTTCATGAGTGCTTCTGGAGGGATGAGTGATAAGGGTGAGACTGGCCCTAGGAGTCTTCCCCCTAGGAAGGCCTTATCTGCCACTCTACCCAGAGACCCCTTCCTCCTATCCCCCACATGCTAGCACTTGGGGGACATGCCATGGAGCCCCACGCCTTCCTGCACTTCTCTGACCCTGTTTGTCTGGGAGGGGACTGTTAATCAGTTATACTCTGTAAAGAACCTCAATCCCTGAACAGGGCTACTCTGTTCACCAAAGACCCCAGTTATGTCCATTTTACTAATGGGTATACTGAGGCCCCAGAATTAGGTCACTTCCTTAAGATCTCACAGTAAACTCACATCGGGACTGATTCGTGTGTACTTTGCTTCATTAGCCCAATTACTGTCACCTTGGGCTGTGGCAGCCTGTTGGCTTGGAGGAGGTGAGAGGAAAATGTGGAAGAGATTGAACTTCAAGACATGTGGGCAGGAAGGGTCCAGATCAGCACAGGGGGTCAGGCCCAGGGGCTTGTGCCTCAGTGGTTGGGGTCAACAACATCATGGGGGTGGGCACCCACCCAACCCAGACCCTTTTTTGTTCCTAACACTCCCACCCACTCCAAGCACAACAGTGGGAAGTAGAGAAGGCCCTGCAGTGTGTATGGGAAGGAACATTGTAGCCCTTGGTCTTCCTACCCCACTGCTGGCCTCTTCCCGGGAGTTAGGAATAGTGGCTCAGATCCAAACTGGGTTGGATCAGAATTCACATCCAGATCCTAATTTCCAAGTTAAGTATTCTGCCCCCTTGCCTCACCCCCCCCCCCACACACACACCAAAGTAGCAAACAAAGGCAGGGTCCAGTGTGTCCTTGGATATGGGTTACTCTGCACTGGCGGCCAGGGCGCCCACTCCCCCATCTAGTATCTGTTTACTTTACACTCTTTGACATCCCAGGGAATAGGGAAGAAACTGGAAATTTGAAGAACCTGGATACTTCTTTCTCATTTGCCTTCTCTGGAAGGAAAAAGATGCGGGATGATAGACTTAGTGCTGGATGCTTGGGAGCTGTACCAGCTGGGATGGAAGGTATATGTGTCAGGGAGCCAATGTCTTCTGGTGATGTCTATTGAGAATGGAACTGCCATCGCAGAGGGGCCATGGCTGAACAAACCAGATTCCATCTCCCTAGCCTAGGCTCAGAGTGCTCGAGGGGTACCTTGGTGCCTGGTAATATCTACTCTACTCACTTACATCTGCCTCTCTCCCAAAGAGAAATGCCAGGCTCTCTCAGGAGGAGGTCTTCATGGCCCATATGGCTCTACTCAGCTGCTCTCATCTGCTATGGCTGGTGTTCATTAGCTGCTTCAGCCACCAGCCACAAGCTGGCTGTGCCTTTCCACTAGAGGGCCTGACTTCTTGGCTCTACCTCCATGCCCAGGCTGGACCCAAGCTTGCACAGAGAGGCCTTGGCACCACCCTGTCCCCTGCAGAAGCACCAGGGCTATGCCAACCATATGCCTTCCAATCCCTGGCAGCAAGGTGTCCTGAGGAGTGGCAGCTGGTTTTATTCTCTCATCCCAAGAGCCTACCTGAAGAACTTGGCCCAGACCCTGCCCCTGTCTTAGGCCTTCCTGGTTTGGCCCTGGCCCTTATAAGGGCATGGCTTCCTTTCTCAGCAAACCACACTGAGACCCCACTAGGTGCCAAGGTCTGTGATGAGAACTGAGGTTATAGGGCTGACTTCAACACCAGATGGGCCCTGGAAGTTCTCAAAGTCAAGTTGGTGCTGGTGACTGGGGTTGGAGTGGGGGTGAGGGACAGACTGATAAACAAACAAGGGCAATCAACTCTTAACCAGATAGAAGGAAGCCCAAGGACAGGAGGAGGGTTAGTTCTGTGGAGGGAGGAGGATGGAGAGGGTGATCAGGGATATGCAGAGAATCCTGGAATATTTGCTCTGGAAGGAACATCAGGAAGCAAAGCCCAATCCTCTCATTTTGTGGATGGGGAAACTGAGGCCTAGAATGGGGACGTGACTTGGCCAGGGTCACTCAGTGAAGTAGTGGCAGGCTCTCAGACCCTGGTTCCCAGTCAGAACCCTTTTGTAGGTACCAGGTGCCCTTTCAGGTTTTCTGTAGCCAGATCCTTGTGTCCTAACTCGACTTTTGGAAAAACATTTGACATCTCTACCCATTGGTCACCCAGGAGGTGCCTGCTCAGGCTGGAGGAGCCAGGCACTGCCAGTCCTTCCTCCAGAGGCAGTATGGCCTCCTCTTGGCCTAGAATGGGGTGGTTGAGTTTTTCTCTCTCTCTCTCTATCTCTCTTGCATTTTTGTGAATCTAATGATGAACTTACGCTACCACACTTTTCCCTTCTCTTACACATCTTACCTACTAAAGGAGGAAGTGCCACTTTATTGGTAAGTGGACGTTAACCAAGAGGGACTTAAAAAAAAAATCAGAACTTAAAAAAAAAAAAAGAGAAAAAGAAAAAGAAAAGAGAGAAACAGAAAGACAGTCGGGTGCTACTGACAGCTCCACAGGTCTCTGCAGGGCCGGAAAACAAAGAAAGAAAAAATGTTAACAGAAAAATGTCAGTTTCCCAGGAGTTCAGACATTGTTTTTGATTTTGGTATCTAATGACATTTGTGGATTTTGTTTTTTATTTGTTTTTCTTCCCTTTCTTCGGTTCAGTTTTGAGTTCAGTTGCCCCGCCCTACCCCCATCTGTGTGCCGTGTGCCCCCCTCCATCCCCTCACCCACCCCCCAAGCGCCGGGAGCCTGGTCTGCTGGGCTGGAACTGGCCCCGGCCTTCAGGTGCCCGCCCTCTCTCTTCTCTCTGCCGGGATCGTCCGTCCCATCGGGGGGCAATGCCAGCCCCCGAGCCCGTCCTGGAGCCCCGCTCCCTGTCAGCCCCCTGCCCCCCACCGCTCCGTCCCTCTTGTGTTTTGCATGCTGAGAACCTTGCATGAGCTGCACTGTTGAGGCCAGAAGGTGGACACACTCAGGAGAGGCAGAGGCAGGGCAGGCGCGGGGAACCGTGTGTGCGATGCTCCGGGACTGGCAGCCCCCAGCCTGGGCCCGGTGAAAGCCCCCTCTCCTTCTCTCCCCCCACCCCACCCGCCCGCTCTCTCTCTCGCTCTTCTCTTGGTCTGTCCTCTCTCTCCCCGCTCTTTTTCTCGGCCTCCTCGAATCCGTTTTGTCTGTTTCCCTAACTTGTCCCTGTCTCTCCTCTCTTGTCTCTGCCTCTCTCTTCTCTGGGTTCTCCGTCTCCTCTGTTTTCTGTCTCTGCTTCCTTCTCTCTGTCCCCTTTCTCCTGTCTCCGTCACTCTCTCCGTCTCCCTCTTCCCCCCCCACCCCTCGTGCCCTCTCTGCCTCTCTCCCCGTCAGAAGCCCAGCTCGCCCTCGCCCAGGGCCGGCGACCAGGCGGAGGCCGATGCAGCCACGCCGCCCGCGCGGGAGAAGGAGAGCCCGAGCCCACGCTCGGCGCCGTCGTCGCAGGGCAAAGGAGGCCGCGCGGCGGGCGGGCCGGCCAGGCGGCGGCGGCGGCGGCGGCGGAGGCGGCGGCGCTCGCGGTCCACGGCGTCCGCGCCCCGCCGCAGGGGCCGCCGGCGCCCCCGGCCCGCGCCGCCCCGGGGCTCGTCGCGCTCGCTCAGCAGGGCCCGGTCCAGCAGTGACTCGGGCGGCGGCGGCGGCGGCGGTGGCGGCGGCGGCGGCGCCCCCGGCCCCGGGCCGGAGCCCGGCTCCGAGCGAGGTCACGGCGGGCACGGGAAACGGTGAGCGGGCGTGGCCCCAAGAGCCGGGGCTCCCCTTACGGCCCTCCACGCTGCCCTCCCCCCACCTCGAGCGCCCTTCCGCCCCGTCTCCGCTCCCCTCACTGAGCTCCCTCAGCCCTGATCACTTCCTCCCACCTCCGCGGAGCGCCCTATCCCGCGCCGATCGCTCGGAGCTCCCCTCACTCATCCCCCGCCCTCGACCCGAGGAGCCAGCCGTCTTCGCCACCCCCGCCCCGGATCGCCCTCCTCCTTTACCTGCTCCCCCGCACTGATCACTCTCCCTGCACCCCACGGAACAACCTCTTCCTCACCGAGTCCTCTCCCCGCCCCCTTCCTTCCCCGGGCGACCTCCCCGACGACGCGACTCGCACACGGCCTCCTCCGGCTCTCCGACCCATCCCCTCCTCGCTCAACTCCTCCCTCCCCGAACCGCACCCCCTCCAGAGTGCCTTCCTCACCACGGAGCCCACTTTCTCCTAGCGCCGAGCCCCGCTCCCCGTCACCGGGCCCACTCTCTGCCCCGTCATTCCGCCCCTCCCCTCCACGGAGCCCACTTTCTCCATAGCTGAGCCCCCTGTCGCCGTACCCCTCCTTCAGGGCCAAGGAGCGGCCCCCGCGCGCCCGGCCGGCCAGCACCTCCCCGTCCCCGGGCGCGCACGGCGGCCCGGAGGGGAAAAGCTCGTCGCGCAGCCCGGGCCCCCACCCGCGCTCGTGGAGCTCCAGCCGCTCGCCCTCGAAATCCCGCTCGCGCTCCGCGGAGAAGAGGGCCCGCAGCCCGAGCCGCTCGCCGTCGCCCAAGAAACCCGTGGGCCGGTAAGTACGGCCCGGGTCCGGCCGGGCGGTGGCGGGGAGGAAGAGTGCGGGGGGTCGTCGGGGGACCAGGGAGAGGGCGCCCTCTCGCGGCGGCCGAGGGACGGGGCGGGCCGGCTGTGGCGCGGCGCTCACCTTGGGGCCGGCCCCGCAGGGACAAGGACAGCGAGGGCCGCGCGAGGCACGCCGAGGCCGAGGCCGCCCGCGCCCGGCGCCGCTCCCGCAGCTATTCGCCCATTCGCAAGCGGCGCCGGGACTCACCCAGCTTCATGGAGCCGCGGCGCATCACCAGGTATGGAGGGGCCGGGGGACCAGCCGCAGAGACCTCGGGGCCCCTGGGACCTCCTGGAGGGACCGACTAAACCTGGTGCAGGGAGGGGAGGGGGCTGAAGGAGAGGAGGTGAGGGTTCGCAGACGGGAACGGGCTCACCGAGGGAAGGGACTAGAACTAGTTGTGTTCCAGACCGGGCGGGACTCAGAAACAGAGGTGGAGGTTCCTTGAGGGGAAGGAGGCCTCAAAAAGGGAATGCGCCCCGGGGGCCTGAAGGCCCATGGAGAGGAGGGGACTCTGACCTTGGGTATGGGTGGTAAGCAGCAAACTTGGAATTAAGCTCTGGAAAATTCCACCCTTCCCTTCTGGAGTCCCTCTCACCTTTCTTTCCTTCCCATATTCATCTCCTGGCAATGATGTCTCCTTTTCTCCTTCATCTCAAGGTCCAGTCTGCTGAATGGCCTGTGGTCAGCCTGGGGGCCAAGTGGACCCCCTCTCCACAGGCTGCAGGGAGATGCCCATGTGAGCTGATCTGGCTCTGTTCAGCTATCTATCTGTCTCTCCTCTTCTCACTAACCTCAGTGCTCACCTCCCAGTGCCTTGGGGAATTTGGAGGAGGGGCTACCAGCAGCCTGGTCTCTGAGGCAGCTGTGGGAGGAATCAGTCCCTCCCATTTCCCCACACAGCCCACTGGGGCTGTACCATGATCACAGCTTCTCTGCCAGGACCTGAGGGAGGGTCTGGGCCTGGGTCTCCAGCTGAGCCAATGGTCTGTTTGCAGAAATCACTCCAAAGCCCTGGACCCCTGACATGGGGTAGAGGGCCACAGGTAAAATTCTGATCCCAGCTCTGCCACAGCCTTGCTGGGTAATCTTGGGAGATCAGTGGCCCTCTCTGGGTCTCAGTTCTCATGTCCAAACAATAAGCAGGCCTCCATGAGCATCTTTACAGCTCTCACATGGTCTGATTCTCAAACTGGCCCTCCCTAGTCCTTGATGATCACATTGCCTCCTCACCCCAGAGCTAGAGGCCAGACACTGTTCCAGATGGGTCCCACACGCCACCCATAGGCAGGCGGGTCCTAAGATGGCTGGCTCCCACGTGGCACCCACCTCAGCCCCTCTCCCAGGCTGTCTCCTCCTCCTCCCACTAATGTACACCTGTTTTCTTCCTCAGAATTAACCCCAATGCGATGGGGCATTGTTACCCCCTTAACCACTCTCTTCTTTTTTCTGGGTCACAGTCTCCTGGCTTCAAACTAACTCCTGGGCTGGCGGGAGGTAGCTGAGTGAGGAGAGGGGGCCACTGGGCCTGGGCCAGGCCGTGGGCATGGGCAGAAGTGGCCAGGGCTCTCTTCCTCGTTGCCATCATGTGACCTGAAAAACCACAATCCTTGATTCTGTGGGGACCAGAGAAGCAAGGCTGGGCCATATCCACAAACCCTTTCAGGCACAGAAGACACTGCTTAGCTTGGTTGGTGTGAATTGTCTGTATTTAAAAGTTTCGTTCATTCAGCAAATAGCTACCGAGCACCTATGCAGGTCAAGCTGAGATTTGGCTCCCTTTCCCTGCAGACAAGTGAGAAAAACAAAACGATCAACATGAAATTGGCAAGTGACCACTGACTATCCAATTCTGTTGGGGCGGGGGACACTCCAGGCCAGAGTTCAGGGGAATCTGAGGCAGGGAAGCCCTGGCCACTGCTGGGGAGGGGCTTGGGGCCTGAGTGATAGCCCTGGATAGGCTGTAATCAGTTTTTCCCTCTTGGCAGTGCCCGAAAGCGGCCCATCCCCTACTACCGGCCCAGCCCCTCATCCTCCTCCAGCTGCCTGAGCAGTGACTACTCAAGCCGGAGCCCCAGCCGCAGCCCCAGCCCTGGCCACAGCCATGGAAGTTACAGCAGCCGCAGTCGCGGGACCCGCAGTCGCACATGCAGCCCCTCCCGGACCCCCAGTCCCAGCTACCACAGCCGGAGCAGCTCAGAAAGTGGGGGCTTCTGAGCCCAGACAGACTCAGCTTGGTGCCCCCCGGCACAGGGAGAGGCGAAGGGTCAGGCCCCAGGACTCATGGTGGGAGCTGTACCCCACTGCTACAAAGAGGTCCCAGGGCCAGGGAAGACCTTGAGGGTGGACACCCTGTAGACAAGAAGGAGCTGGGTTCTGCTGCTTCTAGAGGGTCCCCACCCCCACCTCCTGCCAGTCCACTGTGTCCAAGGAACAAAGAGCCTTTTCGAACACAGGGATCACCCTCCCCCTTTCCTGCTTGATGCCAGCTCACCAGGCTGGGGACGCCAGCTCACCAGGCTGGGGACGTCAGCTCAGTGGACCCAGAGACACCTTGGAAGGTGCCAGTCCTGGGAGCCTCGCCTACCTGCTCTGCAGGGCCCTTGGCTCTTCTCTAATCACTGGGTAGACAAGGAGGTGAAACAACAAGCAGGATCTAAGTTAGACAGAAGAAAGAAGGCCCTAACCCTTGGTGCACCACCATCTGGGTTAGGGAGCTATCTCCTGAACTGGCTGCAGGAGGACCCTGGTTGAGGGGTGGAGGCTGGCCCCACAGCCTCCCTGAAGCCCTCCCCTCTCCCAGGAGTGCCAGACCAGTGGGCCTCTAAGCCCCAGCCTGAGGGACTGGGGAGCTCACTCTTGGTCCCACCTCTTCTCTCAGGACGAGACTCTCCTCTAGCCCTCACCCCATGCCCTGGGCCAAGACCACACCAGCCAGGCCTTCTGCATGACAAGAGGTGGGACATATAGACCACAACTGCATCTGATACTGAGGTCAAAAGGGATTCAGGTGAGGAGGTAGAAGAGAGTAGGGGTAGGTGGAGGAGGAGCCTGTGAGAAGAGGGGAGAAGCAATGCATCCTGATGATAGAGCAAGCCCTGGTATCCCTGTGTCCCCTTGTCTGGGACATGAGCCAGATGGCAGCACAGGATCATAGGCACAGGATAACATGGGCTTCAGGCCTGTCCAAGGGAGCACTTCCTCAGGGTTTGGTGGGGAGAGGGCCAGCCAAGGTTCCCCAGAGAAGGGTGCTACAGCCCTTGGAAGAAAGGGTAGGATCTAGACTGAGGGCCTTGGCCTGTGACATCAACAGGAAGCAGTGGCCCCCCAGCCCTCTTCTGCTGCTCCCAGCCCCCTCCTCCTGGGGCCCTCAGGGATCTCACAAAGTCTTCCTTGGCCCAATAGGGCAGATGCCCTGGGCTCCAGTGGGGGGAGGGGTCTGGGGTCTGGTCCGGGTTCCCCCTCTATTTCCCCCTCCCCTCTCTGCGCAGTGCGGGTAAAACTTGGACTCTAATAAAACACTTGGTGCCCGGATGGCAGGTGGTAAGATCAGGCCTCTGTGGATGTGGGTACCTCAGAAGTATGGGGAGGGCATGGGTCTTGGGGTTCTTCCCTCCAAGAAACGGGAGGGACTGAGACTCCTCAGGATCCGGAGAGAAGAGCTGGCACCAAGGAACCAGAGCGCAGCACATCCATCCATTGCACTCCCACCTCCGTGCATGAGTCTGCAGAGGCGTCAGCTCAGTGGGGAGGAAAACGGACCCAAGACCACCTCCACTCCCCCCAACCCCCACACTCCATCTAGCTTCAGCAGTTGATGGGAGTGGGGCAGAGGAAAGAGGTGGAGTGTTTCAGAATGGTTAGAACATAGCTTGGAGCAGCCCATGAGGCTGTGAATCCAAGCCCCAACTTTTCCCAGCTGTGTGACATGCAGTGCTGAGAGGGAGCAGAAAGGATGTCCTGAGAGTGCTAAGCACCAGGACTGACACAGCGAGTATTCCAATAAGGGGCCATTTATGGAAAACACCAGGTGTCTGGTCCTGGCTGGGCACTGGGATGCGGCCTGGAAAGGGAGAGTTTAGACTGGTGGGTTGTTTTCTTCAATAGTAACTCACATTGTATTTGTTTCTTTTATATAGATCTAAACAAATACACAAAGTCTCCTTTTCTCTTCGAGTGGGAGATTGTTAAACTTGTTTTGAATCAACTGCTCTTTGGGAATCTGATGGAGATTGGGAACCCTTTCCCCAGAATATGTGCACATGGCCACAATTTGGCATGCGATTTCAGGTCTCACATTCACTCTGAAGCCTTCGGGGCCCCACAGGAATCCTGGTCCACCTCTGCTGAGGGAGCAGCTGACGGGTCCCTGGCTTGCATCTGCGTGAGCTATGATATGGGGGTCCTCGGTCGGATCTGGTATCCAGGGAGGGGGAGGCCATGTGCCTGAAACCTATGGTTTGGTTTGGTTTTTTTGGTTGGTTCCCTGAGGGTGATCGACCCCAAGCCGCGGCGGTGAGAGCGTCAAAGCCTAGTCCCTAGACCACCAGGGAGCCCCCTGGTTTTGTTAGCACATGACCTCCTCTCCAGTTTCTTTTCCACCAACTGGAAGGGGCACCTGAGGGGGCCTTTGGCCAGTGGCTGTTTCTGATTTGAGTGAGCTGTTCAAAGAAGCACTTGTGTCTCCTAAACCCTTTTACACAACTTCAGCAAAACCAGTTCTCAGGCTACAGGGAGTGCATACTTGGCCCTGCTCTGGAGATGCCAACTCCTAGACGGGGGCATGAAACGCACTCAAAGGTAGGCCTGAAAAGCCAGCCTGTCTCACACTGAGCCCATACCTGCTCCTTCTCCACTCCCCCATTCCATTTCCTCAGCCTGATGCCTTTGTCCCTGCACCCCACAGCCAGGCTGCCCCAAGATGGTGCCACATCCCTTTCTGTCACACCTTTGTTCCTGGCTCAGCAATCCTGGGCCCTATCACTAGGACCCTTCCCATGCCCACCTCCTCACTAGTCTGCCTGCCTGGGTCTTGCCCCCTCGAATCCATCCCGCTTTATCTAAAATGCAAATTTGACCTTTCATTCTCTCATTCCACACATACTTACCGAACACTTACTATGTGCCACGCACAGTCCCTGACTCTGAGGACACAGTACTGAATTAATAAAATAGAACTTTGTGCTCTGTGGACCCTACATCCTGTGACCGTGTCTACTTTGTAAGGCCTTCCAAATGGTTCCAACCTAGAATGGCCATACTTTCCTCCGGCCAACCCTCCAACCTCCTCTCCCAACGTTGCCCTTGATTCCTATACATTCCAGTCCAGCTGACCCTCTTCCCTGGGTCCCCCTGTAAGCACCCCCACACACAGGTTCAAGTAAGCTTACGGTTAGAGGTAGACTAACCAGGTGTACCATTTTAAATGTGACAGAAAACAACATTACTGTCCCATTTCAAATACTATATACAAGGTCTGACAATTAAGTTCGTGAACCTGCCACTGTGTGCTTACATGGGCAGCACTGTACAAACAACCCAGTAAGGTGTCATAACCTTGGTATATGTGTATCTCACAGCTGTGTTCATGCCGATGTGCGGTGGTGTCTTGCTGAGTGGCATCCATTATTGTTGCGTGGATTTGTGTGTCCTCGTGAGAATGTGGGAGCTTGAATTAGAGCAACAAACGAACATTAAATTTCCTGTTAAACTTGGCAAGAGTAGAAGTAAAATAAGGGACACATTACTGCCAGTAAAATGGCAGTGTACAAGCTAATTAAACGTTTTTCTGAGGGGAGAGAAAGCGTCACTGATGAAGAGAGGTCAGGGCGGCCAGTAACAAGCAGAACTGATGAAAACATTGCACAAATTCATCAAACTGTGTGTCAAAATCATCAGCTAACTGTGAGAAGCATAGCAGACCAAGTGAACATCAGTAGAGAAACAGGAAAACGTGATCTGAAAATCTTGGCATGAGAAAGGTGTGTGCAAAAATAATCCCAAAGGAGCTCCACAATGAACAAAAGCAAAGGAGAGTCAAAGTTTGCCAAAACCTTTTGGAGAGGCAACACGATGTTTTGGGCTGTGTTATCACTGGTGATGAAACATGGGTGTACCAGTATGACCCTGAAACAAAACATCCAAGTGCACAATGGAAGTCAGCCAATCCTCCACGACCAGAAAAGTTCCATCACCCCAAATCAAGAGTCAAAACGATGTTGTTAACCTTTTTTGATATTAGAGGGATTGTTTATTATGAATTTGTACTAACCAGACAAACAGTCAACCAAGTTTACTATTTAGAAGTGCTGAGAAGTCTGCATGAAAAAGTTAGAAACGACCTGAACTTTTGGCCAATAACTCATGGCTCTTGTATCACGACAAGGCACCAGCTCACATGGCCCTGTGTGTGAGGGAGTTGTTAGCCAGTACACAAATAACTGTATTGGAGCACCCTCCCTACTCACCTGATCTGGCCCCCAGTGACTTTTTTCTTTACCCGAAGATAAAAAAAAAAACTATTGAAAAGAAGACATTTTGATGATATTCAGGACAGTGAGGGTATTACAATGATAGCTCTGATGGCCATTCCAGAAAAAGAGTTCCAACATTGCTTTGAAGGGTGGACCAGGTGCTGGCATCGGTGCACAGCTTCCCCAGGGGTGTTCTTCAAAGTTGCTATTCAGGAATGAGGTATGTTGCACTCTTTCTAGGATGAGTTCGCAAACTTAAGTGTCAGACCTCATATGGTCAGCCTACTGACACCTTAAATTTAGCCCAGTGAGACTAAGTTGACCATATGCACCGTTTGAAATGGGACAGTTCTGTTGTTTTCTGTCCCATTTAAAATGGTTATGTCTGGTCGCCTAGTTCGAGGTTCAGCTCAGCTGTTTCCTACTCTGAGAGCCTTCGGGTCCCCAGCTGTGGTAGATACTCCTGCGTCTGAGTTCCTCCAGTGCTGGGTCTGTTCCTGCCTTTAGGGCCTTAAGCTCTTGTTCCAGGTGTTTGTTGGCAAATCTGTGAGCTTTGGGAGCCCAGGAAACGCCTTATTGGTCTCTGCCACCCCAATATAGGCACCCCTGATAAGTTTGCCAAATGAGCAAATGAGTGAATGAGGTAGCCAGGGAATGAGCCGTTCCAGAAACCCAGGGGAAGCCAGGGACCCAAAGGCCAGGTGTGGTGGGGGCAGGAAGACACTAGAGGGCGACAGAGAAAGGAAAAACTGCCAGTTGATGTCCTGCCAAGAGGGGCACAAAACAAGCCGGCAGGGACAGAAGGGAGCCCCGAGGGAGGGTCCATGTCAGCCTGGAAGCCTGGAGCTGCTTACCTCAGTGACCCCCCTGGCTATTTGGGGAAACGGTGTGCCATTCTGTAGGGAAAGACAAGCAGAGTGCTGGAGCACCAAGCCCGTCCGTCCCACGGACTGTGGGTGCAGCGCCCGCTCTGTTCCTTGGGAAAAGGGAAAAATACAGGCAGGAAGGCGGGCGGGAAAACAGGAAACTCCAGTTCTATGTGGGTAATGATAAGGTGGAGGAAGCTGGGATGGGGAGGGGAGAACCTTCCCAAAATGGGGGCCTTTGGGATGTAGTAAGCCCTCTCCTGGTCTCTGTCACCACAGATGGGGGCCGCGGAGACCCCCAATCTGTCCCCTCCCCAAACACACAGTTGCCAGGAGGCTAGACAGGGCTTTTCTGTGTCCTGTTTTCCTTCAGCTCCAGACCTAGGGTAGCAAGTCGTAAGTGAACATGCACAGTTGGGGTACCCCAGCTGGCATCCCCCATCCCCTGCCTCTCTAAGAAGCTCTTAGAAGTCCCCTGGCCTCTCACCAGCCTCTCTCAGCTGAGGGCATATTCGGCAAACCAGCTGTAACACCGGGCACCTGCCCTTCCTTCTCCAGGCCCCCCTCTGCCTGAGAAAGGCTCTCAAGGCATGCAACATGAGCATGCCCGCAGGGCCTCCTACCTCCACGGCCACCACGGGGTGCCACATCTCCATGTCCTCCATCACCTCTCCCTCCACTCACCATATACACAGCCCCTCCTGCAGCCTTACAAGGCAGAGTGGGCAGCGTAGGGGACCTGGGGGAAGGGAGAAAAGTGGAGGAGAAATTGTTGATTCATGGTGCTGGAAGGAGTCTTACAGAACATCCAGTCCAATGGTCTCATTGTACAGAAGAAGAAAATGAGTCACAGGAACCGGCTGCTGGCCAAGGTCACAGAGTCAGAGACGTGCAGGTCCCCAGGCTCCCAAGCTAAACAGATTATCTCTGCTGGATAGCAGAGTCGGGGGGCTAGAGGATGGATCCCCTCCCACCTGGCCCCTCCTTGGCACCCCTTCAGTGGTGATAAGGGTGAGCTGATCCCAAGGCCAACCAAAAGCCAGAGGCCTAAGGGGCAGGTGGGCTGGAAATGGGTTTTTGGAAATGGACTCCTAGAGGAACAGTGTTCTAGCTGTTTCCAGAAAGACCTAGTGCCCCTCACCTCCTGCACTCTAATTACTGCTGCTGACATTTTCAGTTCCCAGCGGGCCCAGCAACCAGTGCAATCCGCAATCTGTCAGCTGTCAGGCTTCTCCAGGGAGTGCAGGTAGCTGCCTGAAGACTCTCGAACTTTCTCTGAGACTGGGCGAGGCAAGGAGGAGCTGGCTCAGCCATAGTTGGCAAGGGCCAACTAAGGGTGTGGCAACTAGCGTGACCAAGGCTTTGGGCACAGTGCCAGGCGGGGAGGCTGGTCTTGGGACTGCTGCAGACTACCCTAGAATTTGGGGCCAGGGAAGAGGGGAGGGGCCCCTTCAATTGGGTATCCCAGACCCTGCAGTGCCCACTTCCCCTCACCACTCACCCTCGCACCCCCATGGCTCCTGGGAAATCCCTGGTGGGTGGAGTTAGTTGTCCTCTTAATCCCAGAAAAACTATCCTCAGCAGCTCAGTGCCTGGAATGCTATAGCAGAAAATTGTCAAAGAGCAATTGGGCAGGTGGGCAAGTGGAGGCTGACATCCGGCCCTTGCTTCTCTTGCCAAGTCCTGAGCCTGGGTTAAGAGTGCAATCTCCTGGAGGAAAGGCAACTGGTCAGGGCTGGAAGGACCCCAGAGAGTCTGGCCCAACCTTTGGCACACCCGCCGACACCCAGAAGCCCACAGCCCACAGCCCACAGCCCTCCCTGGACTGCCTGGGGAGGTCTGTCCCCACCGGACAGAGAATCAGGAGGCCTGAGTTCCAGGCCTTTCCACCTCCTTACCAGTTCTGTGACCTTAGGCAGTTCTGACCCTCAGTTTTCTCATCTCAATAACAGGACTCTGACAAGATACTTGAACATGCTAGAAAGCTCATGCAACTGGATAATTCTCATTATTTTAAGTTTCAATATCCAAAAGTAAAGCCCCTCTTTCCTTAATACTAATTAATATTTAATGAGCATCAGGCACTTCATGTGCATTATTGCATTTGAGATTCACCACAACTCTGCAAGATGGGCACGTTATTAGCCACGTCTTGCAGATGGGGACATGTGGGCCCAGAGAGGGCACCAGGCCAGTGAATAGTAGCACCCAGATTCAAGCCCATCCTGTCTGACCCCAAAACCCAGTTTCTCCCACATCCCACCCCTTCTCACCACAACCCACAGTCACCCATGTCCCCTCCCTTATGACTGCCAGGGTGACCTCAGAGTCCCCCAAGAACTAGTCCTTAAAGATGGATGTGAATTCTCTGTTCTGCCTCCCCCACCTATTGTGGGCAGAGTGATGATGGGGTTATTGCACAACTTCCCCTGGCTGGGGCAGTAGGGATGGAGCCTCCCCCAGCTGGTTTCATGCAAGTTCAATGAAGGAAGCTTGTATTTACAAGTGCTGGCAGCCAGGCAGGCAGCCTCCACCCAGAGCGTGGCTGGGCCTGGACGGGCCACACTTGAAAGCATCCATAACCACACCTGACAGCACCCTCCAGGGTGGGGCACCTGGGCTCCAGTCTGAGCCAAGGTGGGCAGGCAAGGGTGGATGAGGGCCCTCCCTGGCTCCTGACCTCATCCTGACTTTATAGGGCTGGGAGTGCTGGGGAGTGAAGGCGTGGGGCTTCCTGAAGCTGAGACCCTTGTGGGACAGCCAGTAGCTCCCAACTGAGACCTACTAAGCTCATGATATGATCAAGCAAGGGAAGTGGGGCAGAGGGCAAAGGTCCTGTTTGCCTCCCACCCTCGCCCCAAGAGAGCCTTAGGTGCTCAGAGGCCTTTGCAGAGGTGACATCAGATTAGTGACCCAGCTACAGCTCTTTCCTAATGGAGCGCAGGTAGGTAAGAGAGAAAGGCATTCAGGAGCTCTCTCTCTTAAAGAGGAAACTGAGGCTCAGATAGGGCATAACATTTGCTGTGATCCCCATTTCATTGAGATGAGTGGCCTAGAATCTCATTTCCAGTCCCTCAACTGTCCCAGGCAGGGCAAGGCCCCCTTTAGAACTAACAGAGAATAGCCTCAGCCCCCAGAGATGGGCAGCCAACATGGTAGGTCTGAGAGAAAGAGAGGAGGTAGGGAAACTCCACAGTAGGAGCCCTTGAGGATAAAAGCCCTGAGCACTAGAGACAAGAGGCTTACCCTGCTGGGGCTTACAGGAGACAGCGGGCCAGTCACTCTAAACCTCAGTTTCCTCGTCTAAAAATGGAGAGATAAGAAAACATAAGTTGGCCTAAGGAAGGCTAGACCAAGGTCATGCCTATGAAGGAAGGAAAGGGAATGTTAGGATTATGGCAGCAGACTAGGGGCACCACCCTCTCCCAGCGATGAAAGATGGGGACCTGGATCCCCCACATAGGTGGTCAGATAGGAGGGCTCAAGGGGCAGGCCTCAGGTGCCAAGCGAGACTGAGCAAACTCTACCACCTGGAGCCCCTCTCCCTTGGTGCTGTGGGAATAAAAACCAAAAGGGGCTTTGAGATCATAATCTGCAAAAAGGGAAACTGAGGCCTAGAGAAAGCACACAGTAAGTCAGTGACAAAGTCCAGGCTAGAGTCAAGGTTGCTGCACTTCAGGTTCCCTGTCTTCAAAGAAAAATAGATATAATGCAGAGATTGACAATAACCTTCCTCTTGAACCCCTCTTAGCATTGAGCCTCAGGCTCTCATCTGGGCCAGCCCCATTGCTGAGGGTAGGGGGGAAACGGCCAGACCCAAACACCCCACCATCTCTGCAATAAGGATAAGTGCACTCTCTCCTCCTTCCTCCCTCTCTTCAATTCCAGGTACACAGTAATTATCACATACCAGGCCCTAGGCTAAAGTCTATGCTTGCATTAAGTCACATAATCCTCACAAGAATTCAATGATGTAACCATTATCATTGTCGTCGTCATCATCATCATCATCTCCATTTTCCAGATGGGGAAACTGAGACACAGAGTTCTTCCAATTAGTGGCAGAACCGTGATGTGAACTCAGTGTGGCTCCAGAGCCCACCCTCCTAGAAACCACACCAGACTACTTTAGACGTTATTTTACAAGGAGTACCTTCTAGTTGCTAGGACGGATACTCCCAATTCCTGAACTCCTTAAAGCCACTTAGATCTTCAAAAAAAAAAAAAAAAAAAAAATGACCTTACTTCACAGACACTCTGTGGTTCAAAGCCTGGCTCTGCCACTTCCTAGTTGTGTGGCCTGGGACAAGTAACCCAAAATCTCTCAGGTTGTCCTCCTGGACAAAAGGTTTGGGACTCTCCTCAGGCCGCGGGCCAGCGCTTTAGCGCCCACCCTGCAAGTGTCAAGCAGTGAACACTGTGATCAACATCGGTGCTTCTCCGGTCATTTGCTTTTTTGTTTTCTTTTTTCTCTTCTTCTTCTTTTTTTTTTTTTTTTTTTTTTTTTTTTTTTTTTTTTTTTTTTTTTTTTTTTTTTTTTTTGAACCTTTGAGAAGGTTCCAGATGTGGGCAGTCTTCCTCGCCCCGCCTCCTCCCCGGTATGCGGCGGGCGGGGCAGCCCCCAACCCGTCATTGCCATTAATAGAGACCTGAAGCACCGCCTGCTAAAAATACCCGGCTGGAGCCCTATAAAAGCGATTCCGGCTCCACAGCCGCCACTTCTCACCACCTCAGCCAGACGCGTACATCCGAGCCGGCATGACTGAGCGCCGTGTACCCTTCTCGCTCCTGCGGAGCTCTAGCTGGGACCCTTTCCGCGACTGGTACCCGACCCACAGCCGCCTATTCGAGCAGGCCTTCGGGATGCCGCGGTTGCCCGAAGAGTTGTCGCTCTGGTTGGGCCACAGCGGCTGGCCAGGCTACGTGCGCCCTCTGCCCGGGGCCGCGGCCGAAGCTTCGGCGGTGGCCACCCCCGCCTACAGCCGCGCGCTCAGCCAACACCTCAGCAGCGGTGTCTCGGAGATCCGGCATACGGCCGACCGCTGGCGCGTGTCCCTGGACGTCAACCACTTCGCCCCCGAAGAGCTGACGGTCAAGACCAAGGACGGCGTGGTGGAGATCACCGGTAAGCCCCCCGGCCCTTCGGGGACGCAACTGGCGGGGCGGGGAGCCTGGCCAGTGAAAAATTAGCCTGTGCTCTCTTCTCTAGAACGGGGGTAGCGGGTAGCTCCCAAACGACCTTTCAACCCTAAAAACGCTCTATTAAGGGAAGAAATGCTTCCTTTCAGTGAAGAGCACCCCCACCCCCCGCCCTCCAAATAACTAGGTTTCCCTGCGACCACCTGCTCCCGGGCTTGGGGTGGTATGAAGTGGACATTGTCTTCCTGCGCTGTCCCTGCCCCTAGCTCGGGACCGTGGAGGGGGCGTGTACGCATGCCGGGCTTGTGCGCTTGCTCCGCACTGTGCAATTTCCCCCCCCTCCCCACCAAAGTCCTAAACCAAACTTTCCAGAAGTTTTTTTTTTTTTTTTTGCTTTTTGGTATGTGGGCAGCTCCCTGACCGGGAATCGAACCCAGGCCGCAGCGCTGACAGCGCCCGCGCTGAAGCCTTAAGCCACTGCACCATCAGGGAACTCCTCCAGAAGTTTCTTGAGAACAGCCCCAGACCCCCACATCGCTCCCCCAGATCCAGGCCACCAGGTGGTGCGTGTTTGGCTGTGGGCTGGCCTGAGAAGCGGCCCCTCCCTCACTCTATGACTTTCTCTTCCGCCTTTCCCAGGCAAGCACGAAGAGAGGCAGGATGAGCATGGCTACATTTCCCGGTGCTTCACTCGAAAATACACGTGAGTCCTGGCTCCAGGTGGTGGGGAGTGGGAGGAGGGCACAGTGACTCACCTGTGTGTGACTCTTGTCCTCCCTCTCTGCATGTCCAGGCTGCCCCCTGGTGTGGACCCCACCCTGGTCTCCTCCTCCCTGTCCCCTGAGGGCACGCTCACCGTGGAGGCCCCGATACCAAAGCCAGCCACCCAGTCAGCGGAGATCACCATCCCTGTCACCTTCGAGGCTCGTGCCCAGATTAGGGGCCCAGAAGCTGGGAAGTCCGAGCAGCCTGGAGCCAAGTAAACGCCTAAGCCCTGCTTCGAAACCCCCATTAGCCATCACTGGCCATCCCCACCTGCCAGCCTGTATGCTCTTTTGATACCTTTACGTTATATTTTTCTCAAATAAAGTTCAAAGCAACTGCCTGCCACTGCCTCAGACCCTGGTATGTGTGGAAGCCTAGGGGTTGACACCACTGGTTGACTCACGCATTCCTCACATTTGGGTCTGCTGTGAGCCAAGCCTTTGCGAGGCCCTGTGGGTACAGTGGTGTCCATCACAGGACACATCCCTGCCCTCTAGCCTGTTATCCATTAAGAGAGAAGTAATGATTGTAACCAGCAATTAAAACACTTAGGGTCAGGTGTGAGAGCTGGGGAAACCAGGAGAGGCAAATGGCCCGGGCTTGGGTACTCAGACACCTAGGCTGGGAACAGAGAAGGGACAGGGAGGAGAGCTTCCTGGGGAGCTCAGAATTCCATACTGACTTCATCATTACTTTATTATTCTCCCAGAGAGGGTTAGGACCATGTATCTCAGTGGTGTCCAACCCTTTGACTTCCGTGGGCCACACATAAAATACACTAACACTAAAGATAGCTGATGAGCTAAAAAAAAAAAAGTCGCAAACATACCTTATGTTTTAAGGATTTGTGTTAGGCCACATTCAAAGCCATCCTGGGCCTCAGGTTGGACATGCCTGAGGTAGACTATATAGTAAGTGCATCATCCTCGGGTGAACCTGAAGGGAGGTGGGCCTAGTCAAAGGACCGCCCACCCCCGCACATTCAGGATGAGGCCTGGGCTCTCAGGCCTGAGGACTTGCTGCAAAAATGAAGGCTGTATGGCCTAGGTTTTGGTGGAAGAGAGGCAAAGGCCCTGACAAACAAGTTGTTCCAGGAGGGCCTCCCTTGACTGGCCCAGGCCAGAGCAGTCACACCTACCTTGGCCTTTTCCTTTGCCCTCGCCCACCCTACCACACTCTCACCTGGCCCAAGGAGGGTTCAGAGGAACCTGGGAAAGGGAGAAAGTAGATGGGGGCTTTAGAGCCTGGCCCCAAGTACCCAAGATCTTAAAGAGACCCCACACTGCTTCTACAAAGTCCCAGAGCCTGAGGTTGTGATGGGACGCTCCTGCATTCTTTTCTAAATGCACAGCTCTGCTTTTCCCAGGATCCCTGAAAAGAACCCCAACCCACAGGGAAGGGCCCAGAGTGTGTGTGCAACACGCACTCACACGCACACCCACACACGATGCCCTCCAGCACCGCCCAACTTCCTGATTTGCCCTCAGTAGGGTTCCCTGTTGGGATACCACAGCCTAGAGGAGACATAAAGCCAAAACAGGTCTGAACTCTCATAGGCCTCCCCAGATGGAGCCCAGCGGAAATAAATATATGGAACAAGGACTGTGCGGGCCCAACTGGCAGCGCAAGTCTGGGCCTGAAGGTCAGGGCACTGTCCATCCTACATACCCTTCCACCACTCATTTCCCGAGCTCATTGCCTAAATCTGCTGCCTTCCTCCTGGACACACATGTCTCAGGTATTCCCAGACACCTCCATGCTCTCATGGCCTCACCCCATCTAGTTCTCACCCTTGCTCTGGTCACCAGCTCTCTTATGGTTGGCAATGGGATGGCACTGGCCTCCACAGGGGTGGTTGCATCCTCCCGCCTTGTAAGAGAGAGCTGTATCAAAGCTTCCAGCTCCTCTGCCAATGCCCTTGAAGTGTGGGAATGCTGATGCTAAGCCTTTGACAAGGTAATCCTTACATCGGCCCGGGAAGAGGTGTGGTTGGTTATTCCTGCTTAACTGGACACAGTGAGCCTCAAAAGAAATGAAGAGACTTGCCCTGACCCACACAGCGGGTGGGGCCATCTATGGGGCCAGAGGTAGGGGTGGGTAACTTAGCTAGGAAGCCTGGGTGAGGTGAGTTTCCACAGATAAAGGTACAAATGAGGCTTGATGGGACCTCAGGAGGAGGAGGATAGGGATGCCACTGATCCTGGGGGCTTCCGCTGCTCAAGGGAGCCAGGCTACAAAATGGCCTGGAGAGAGCTGCTGGGGGTCTCAGGCCCAGAGTCTAGGGCCATGGCCAGGGCAGGCAGGGCTCAGCACCTGGGGTGATGTTGGTGCTACAGGAGTAAGTCCAAAGACAGCAGCTTAGAGGTCCCCAGGGTTCAGGTCATCATCTGGGACACAACAGGTGAATGGGGTAGGTGGGAGGGGAGGAATTTACTCCCTGCAAAGGAAAGCCTGTCTTCATGGGCAACTAATGTAGGAAACAAGGAAGCTGAGTAGATGCCCTCCTATAGCCTGCCAGGGCCACACAAGGAGCGGAGGCAGGAGTGGATCTGAGGCTGGGCTGGTCCTATGCCCAGAGCTCAGCTCAGAAGATATGAGATCTGAGGGAGCACCTCTGGTCAGAGTGGACAAGGCTGGCTGGCTCAGTTCTGGGGGCGTCTCCATTGGGAGGGGCTGGCACTGGGCATTGGGAGACCTCATGAGTCCGTGCACTGCTGCAGGAGCAGTTCCAAACCTCTCCAGGCTTTTCCTTGATTTTTAGTGGGTTCTTCTCTAAAGGCCTCTGGTGTCCTTCAACTCTGCAGACTCAGACATTGGCCTTGATTCGATGAATGTTAGCATCTGGGCCCCTCTGCTCAGCCAAAAGGTGTCTGAGGGGCAATGTGCCGTGCTCCAGGCTGATGACAAAGGCTCACTAGAGGACCTCAAGTCCCTGTGGTTGCTGGTCACCCATGGCTGGTGCCAGTTCCCCCAGGTATCTGTGGAGTGCACAAGCCACCCTTAGTTCTGGGTCTCTCCTTTTCTGTCTCGCAGTTGTGAAATCTGTCCTTCCTGTTGGCACATCCTCTGGGCCCAGCACCCAGCCTGTTGGTCCAAGTCCCTGCTCTCAAAGGTGCAAGTGGAGGAAACAGCTCAGTGACAAGCAGCATTAGGCATTAGAGAGGGGCTGGGACATTCTGCGGAGTCTTAGTGGAGTGGGGAAAAGGGATATCCAGAAGTGACCCTTGAGTGACAGGCAAGGAGGAATAGCGTGGGCAAGGGCTGGAAGGCTGGTGCTTTCAGGCTGGAGAATTGGCAAGTGAAGGAGAAGAGGACAAATGAGGGAGGTGGGCAGGGCCCTGTCTTGGAGGTCACTGATGACCACACCAAGTGCAGGCTACTGGAGTCAGCAAAGGGTTTAAAGATCCCTGCTTTAGAAGCAAGTTTCCAGGTCTTACAGGAGAGTGGTTGGGAGGGGCCAGCCAAGGGGCAGAGGGCAATGTGCTACTGAGATGTAGTGGACATGGGTCCTGCCAGGGAGAGGGGAAAGGGGCCAGGGGCTAGGATGTAGCAGCAACAGGCTCTGCAGTGTGGGGTGACAGATTGGATGTAGAGGTGTGGGAAGGAGAGGATCTGCTGAGGCTGCGGCTTCTTACCTGGAGCTTGCTGACTTCACAGTCTCTATAAGGTCAAGCAGACCCCACACCTTGGCTGCTGGGGGAATGAACTGTTTCCAGACACTATCATTTTCCCTGCTACAGAATCAACCTAGGGTTTCCCAGGTGCAGACTGCTCAGGGGATGAGGGTGGGGTGGAGTGTGAAAGCTGCCCACAGGACCCCAGTGCTTGGTCTAAAAGATGTGGCCAGAGAGCCTTTGTGATGGGGAGGGGCAACTAAAGGAAGAAAGGTCTGGCAGGACTGGAGCCCCTGGCCAGGAACTGGTCATGAAGTTAAACAGCGCCCCAGACCTCCTGGTCTCCTGGTAGCCACCCAATCCCTACCCTACCCTGGAAGAGCCCAAGGTGGGGCAGGGATCAGGCTGGCCGGGGTCCTATCTGCTGATCTTACCTTTGACTCCCTGTACCTCTGCACTCCACCCCCACCTCCACATGCACATAGTGGGACCTAGGGGTTTAGGACAGTCCTGAAACACAGGGCTTGGCCGCAGGCCCAGATTTACACAGCAGCAATGAGTTGCCAGCCCAGGCCAAAAGCAGGGAAGGAGAGAGAGGGAACTACATGAGTCAGGGCAACTGGGTTGCTCTCCCAGGAAAGTGGCCCCAGGGAATGTGGAGGAAGTCCAGCCTGTGTCCCTCACCCACAAAGCGTGTATTGTCTGTCCATCAGCCAATGCCCCCGTGTGCCTAAAGAGCAGAGGATCCTCTGAGAGACCCACAAGTTTGCAGGAACTGACTCCATACCTGGTACCATCCTCTTAGTCAAGAGTCCTGGGTCTTCCTACTCCTCTTCCACCTGGCCAGGTAACACTGGACTTCACTGTATACCTCTAACCCTGTCTCCCAAGGATGAGCCATATTCTCATGGGCTTCTTAAGAGATAGCTCTGCCAACCCCTAATTGTACTGGGAGAGCAGCATGAAAAGTGCCAGGAATCCCAGGCTTGGCTAAAAAGGGACAGCTCTAGGTCAACAGCAGAATTGCTGGATGGCCTCAGGTAGGAGCATGGAGGGCAGAAGAGCCTTACTGGCGGCCAGCCAGCCACTCTCCTCTTCACGGAGGGGCAGACTGAGGGCAAGACAAAGTGAAGTGCCTGGCCAGAGAGAAAAGGTCATGTGTGGAGACCCTGGGGAAAACTGCCCAGCTGTGAGAGGGGTCCCTGCAGCATAATGGCCCCCTTTGACTTTCCTTCCATCCTTGCTCACCTACCAGCCTGGTACACCACCCTGCACAGCCTAAGGTGGCGGCGGCTGGATAAAGATGCAGCACTGGTGGGTCAGGTGCTGCCTCAGTAGAAGGAAGTTAGTTACCTTCACGCCTAGGGTTAATAGGGCAAAACCTGCCAGGAAGGCTTGCACTAAAGGATGAAGAGTGGGGCATGAGCAGCACTGTGTTCAGAAAAAAGCACTGGACTAGGGCCAGGTCTGTCCCTGTCAGAGGCCTGGCCTGGGGTCCAGCCCTGCTCTGGGCTCAGTTTCCCTTCTAAGGGATAGGCTCCTCCTGCCCTGACTGCCTGTCGGTATATAGTCAGCCCCATGCAGAATGGGAATCAAGGGGGAATCATGAAGATTGGCGGCTGCCCAGGGTCAGTCCCCTAACAATGGTAGGAAGGCCAGAGTCCCAGGGGTGCCCAGGAATGTAAGGATGGCTCTCTGCAGGACCAACAAGGGCCCTTTGTGAAAAAGGGTTTATAGTCTTGGCCCTGACCCCAAGGCAGGCCTGAGCAACCCTTTTCTTCCCACAAGATGGGTTCATGAGAATCCTTCTGTAAGTCTGCTTAGAAATGGCTGTTAGAATCTGTGTGTTGGGGGGGGGGGGGGGCGGATGGTGGGAACAATGGAACAGGGAGACAGAGAAATTAATTAGGTGAATGGATGGATGATCATACAGGTCACTGAGCCCTCTCCCCTCTCCCAGACCCCTCCCCCTCTGATTCCCACCCCCACCTCTTTCTGAGCATTAGTGGCCGATCTATCCTTTTACAATCCCCTCAGTGGCCCTTTGAAGATCCGGAAGACCAGCCTGAGAGCCTTGAACCCTGGGAGTGGCTCCACAGGCCAGTCCCTCAGCAGGAATTCTGGAGCCCCAAGGCAATGGTCTCTGGGTGACAGGAAGAGTGGTTGGAGGAGGAGTAATCAATCTCCACCAAGCAGGCAGCAGGCCCCCTTGCTGCCTCACCAGAATGGAGCAATGCCGAGGCAAGCCCTGAGGCTGCCCCACCCCCACCCCCACCCCTACAGGACACCTTGGAGCTGGATGTTTCTTTCTTCTGCCCTTCCCGCCTTCTAGGCCCAGACAGGACAGTGACTGCCCCCTGGTGCTCTCTCAGAGACATCCAGATACCTGATAACCACTCACCCCAGAACATTTGGGACTGTCCAGGTTCTGGGTCCTGTCAGGTCCAGAGCAGAAATGGAAGCAGGAGACCCAGTCTTGGAAAAGACACTGACACCCCTTCCCCCCTATTATGCCTTTGTTCCTGTTTTTCTCTGCTCTGGGCTTCAGTCTCTGAGAGCCCTCAAGCCTTCTGGAAGTTCCTTCCTGGGGAACTCAGCTCATTTCCCTGGGTGCCACCCTGACTCTGCTTTTGCAGGGTCTGGCATCCAAGGCCTGGAACCAGAGCCCCTGCCCCACCCTGCTGCATAGGTATTGACCACTGTTTCTGTTATAACACAGTGGGTATGTAATGGGCACCTGCTAGCTGCCAATCACTCCTTAGTGTATTAAATCTCATAGGGTTTAATCTATCTAGAGGCAGCACAGGATTACAGCTATGCTTTTAGCCACTGGTATCAAATTGCCGGGATTCAAATTCCCATTGGGCCACTTGGGCAAGTTACTAAGTCTTAGTTTATTCCTTGGCAAAATGAAATTGATTATATATAAATTAGTGTACATGAAAGCCTTCAGAACAATGCTGGGGGCACACCATAAACACCAGGTGAATGCTAGGTAGACTGTATTATTCCCCTTTTACAAATATGGAAACTAACCCTCTGAAAGGCTAAGGAACTTGAAAAGTTACACCACATAACTACGAATGGTGAGATAAGAAATTCAAATCCTGAGCTCTGAAGCTTTCTGCCACTGACAGCCCTTCTTTTGGAAAATGACAGACATTGTTGAGCGACAGAAATCTCACCTTTCCTTTTTTTTTTTTTTTTTTTTTGCTTTTTGGTATGTGGGTAGCTCCCTGACTGGGAATCGAACCCGGGCCGCAGCGCTGACAGCACCAGCGCCGAAGCCCCAAGCCGCTACACCATCAGGGAACTCCCGAAATCTCACCTTTCTAAACAGTAATCACTGAAGCTGATCTTCAGTTCCTAAATCTATGTTTGCTTGTGACTTGGACAACCCATCTTCCATCCCAGGCCTCAGATTATATAGCTCCTTGTTGGGAAATGAGAAAGGCAGAGATTGGAGTATCTGTGCTCCCTAACATTTGACATGATTCTGGGGGAGAGCCCTGGGTGACCACCATTCAGTTATGAGTGTGTATCCAAGAGTGTGGGGGAGGGAAGGACATTCAGCAGGAAAACAGTACATGCACAGATGATGGGGCTGTGACATGGGGGTAGGCAGGTGGTGAGGCTGCAGAGGTAGGTTGGGGCCTGCCGGTGCCACAGAGGACCTTGAATGCCAAAGAGAAAGGGTCTGGTCTCAGTGTCCTCAGGACAGTTGGACAGTGCTCTGCCATGGGGCCAGCGTTAAGGGGACAGAACCTGATAAGAGTCAAGTCACCAAACCCCTTTGAGCCCTTCCAGCCGTTGTATGAGTCATCAAGCTGTCCAAAGCCCTGGCCTGGCTTCCCTCCTCTGCAATATGCAGGCCTCCTGCGGCTGGTTCCAGAGTAAGAGATACGTAGGTAATACACAGCAAACTTACACAGGACATTGGAAGTTGAGTCCTTCTTCTGGTGAGGAAACTGGAGGGCAAGCACTGGGTCAAAAGCCCAGTAGGAGCCTGAGACTCCGCCCTCCCAAACCAGTTCCTTCCACCCACCACTCCGAGGGACAACGCCCATAGATGTCGCTAAGGCCTTATAAGGCATTGTAATACCCTGTAGAGCCCAGACCAGGTTACTCCGGGTGATAAAGGCGCACTCGGAGGGTGGTGGGTGTAGGGCGGAGACGTAGGACAGAGAGGAGGGTGGAAAAGGGAGGATGAAGCCCAGCGGTGGGAGGAGGCCCGGTAGGGAGCTAATCAAGCCAGGCAGCTGCGCTAGCAGATCCTGGCGCAGGGACCCAAGCCCTAGCAACAAGCCGACCATTGGAGGAGCGGTCATTGGAAGGCGGGCCGCGTTTTCGCTCACAAACGGGAGTGTCTGGCCTATCCTGAAAATATCACGGCCTGAGTCGTCAGAGGCCCTTTTTCTTCACAGCAGAGGCCCATGTGGCTCTCACTCACGCCAGGGCTGCAGCACACAACGCACGGGCGCCTAGAGCCCTACCGCTCACGCACGCAAAGTCGCCCGTGTCCGTCACACGCAGATAACAAAATCCTTTGCCTGGGTCCCAAGTTTTTGGGGGTGGGAGATTGAACCAGAAGCCCGAGGATGGCGCTCCTAGATGCATTGGCGCTGGGGACAGGATGGGACCGAGGGCACTGCTGCTGTCGCGGGACCTAGGTCAAACCTGGGCAGCGTGAAGGCTTGCAGGAAGCAAAACCCAAATGAAACCTCCGGGCTTGGGGCGGCGGGGCTGCCTCTGTGCAGGACAAGGGCAGAGCCGGGCAGCGCCCAGAGGAGGGCAGCAGACGCCGCCGCCAACGGAGCAGGATCCTAGGTGGGGCGGGGCCGGGGCCCAGACTGGCTCTGAGTGACATTGTAATCCCCACTCTCAACTCGAAGGCCCTGCAAACTGCTTGGTAACCCAAGTAATGCAGCAGGGGCGGCCAGGTCTGTCGGCATTGGTACATTTTTGGGTGCTGAAACGTTGATAGGTCAAGGCTGTTAGGTTTTGCTACCCAGGTTCATTTTGGTTGTCACACTAGGCTAAAGAAATCTAATTCCTAATATACCACTAGGAACAATTAGTACTCCTTTTGCTTTCACCCAGCAGTGGGATGTAGTATGTTTCCTCTTAAGAGATTTGGATAGTACTTAGGGAGATTGCATGGACTCACCTACCTAAAATGCTTGCAGTCTCCTACAAACTGCTCATACTTTATACTGGTTATGCAGCCTTTACATCCTAAACTTACTACCTTGTTTCTATTTCTAATGTAATTTAGGACAAGAGAATGTTTTTCACTTTTGGTCTTTCCAGTATCCAACCCTCTCCAACTTAGAACTCACTGATCACCAAGAGACCACACATCATTCCTCAAAAGGAATGTGTTTAAATCTGAGCAGGCAAACACACCTATAAGCCATGACATAATACCTCCGTATTTTGGAAGGCAATATGCTTGATAACAAACCTAAAGGAATCCAAGAGGAGCCTTCCATCAGGCTTTAAAGAATTGACCAGGAGTACCCTGATGGTGTAGTGGCTTAAGGCTTTGGCGCTGGCACTGTCAGCGCTGGGGCCTGGGTTCAGTTCCCAGCCAGGTAGCTACCCACATATCAAAAAAGAAAAAAAAAATCAGAAGTAGAAATGTCAAGAGCAATTAAAATGTTAAAAAAAGAACTGACCAACCATCAAAACCTACCCCTGACTTCAACTTAAATTAAGATTAAGAGTGAAAAGAGGTAAGTTTTGTTGTCTTTTCTTGGCCCCATCAAAGAGCCAGTACTAATTAGTAGGGTGATTTGTCCATCAGGGTGGGAAGGACCAATTAACACCAAAATTGTGTTATAACAAGCTTAGATTCATTCTCCTGACAGATTCAAGTGAAGGTAGCCTCTTAGACACACCTGCCCATACCTGAGAATTCCCAGGAACATGGCAGACTAGTTTCACCACCTTCCCCAGACACAAGCTTAGAACAGCTGCCGGCCACCAGGACCCACCAGGCCAAATCAGCGCAGTGTGAGATGACTTGCTGAGGCCAAGCAAGTGATGATTTATCCAGAGGCAGCAGGAGTGGGTTTTTGAAGAGGACAAATACCCTATCCTAGAAGACTCAAAACAAGATGATTCCCCTGGGAGGCAGGCACTCCCTCTACCTTTTGTTCCTAGCCACTGCTTAGTCCTCCTAGGCTCAGGCAAACGGGCCCTGAACATCTGGAGTAAAATGTCTTAACTTTCGATTCCCAGCCAGGGAACTACCCACATACTACCAAAAACAAACAAAACAACAACAAAAAAAATGTCTTAACTTTCAAGGTTCCACAAGGCAGAGAAATATAAAGCATGTATGATAAAATGTTCACTGTCATATCAAGAGTGGGTATTTTGTTATTGCTGTACCATTTTAACCATTTATCTCTGAAATTTTTCAAAATAAAGTGCCCCAATACACCTGGTTGCTGCTTAAGACCACCTGATTCTGGGGGAGAGCCCTGGCCAGCCCCTATTCAATTCAAACTCAATTCCACATGAACCACTGAAGGTTGGATGGAAGGTAAAGTAAAATCCTTATTCAAGACAAAAAAAAGTGCCTCAATAGGGATGGGAACAAATAAATGACACCTGAGTAAACAAGTGGACAAATACAGAACATGGGCCATTCTCTAACACCAAGTAGTGTGGTCTGAAAAAGTATCAGAAGAGATGGAAGAGGATAAAGAAACCTGATAAATTCAATTAATGAATTTTAAATAGATCCTACCTACTTGGGGGGTGTGGTGTGGGGGGGGATTTACAAAGAGCTATCAAAGACGTTCTGGGAACAATTTGGGGCAATTTAAATATGGGGTGACATAAGATTACTGTTGAATTCACTTGGTGTGGTAACAATATGGTTATGTAAGAATGTATTTTTAGGAGAAATATGAACATAGGGAGTAAAATGTCATTACTTCAAGGTTCCGTAAGACAGAAATACAAAGCAAATATGACAAAATGTTACCTGTCATATCAAATAGTGGGTATTTGGTTATCACTGTGCCATTTTTTCCCCTTTTCTTTGAAAAATTTCTAAGTAAAGGGCTGGGTATAAAGTACCCCAATACCACCTAACTACCCTTTAAATGGGATTAAATCTAATTCAAGAGGCACTTATTGCAACCACCAAATTGTAATTACCCGTATTTTAAAATCGCATGGTCAAAACCGTTTTGATCCCAGAGTCACTTAGTGCTCAAAATCAGCAAAAATCCTTCCATCTCAAAGTCAAGAGTCTAATCTACCGTTTCAAAGTGAGCCAGCCAGGTGAAGACTAGAGAATAGTGGTTACCTCTAGGAAGGGGAAATGGGTGACTTGGGAAACAGGCACAGAATTACTGATAAACTGGCCAGATATTTTTAAGCTTTGTAGGCAACATACTTTGTACTTTTCCTTTACAACTCTTTAAAAATGTAAAAACCATTCTTAGCTCAAAGGTAATGCAAAAACCTGTTTTAGACTACACCCTTTTGTATTTTTAACGTGAATGTACTACCTACTCAAACAAAAAAACAAAAAAAATTATGTTCCCCTATTGACTTTCTTCTCCCATAACACAATTGCCATTTAAGAATACAGTTGACTCTCAGTTAACCGGCAACCATGAGGATTGGTAATGCCAGATATTAAGTAGACTGTTAACCAGCACTCTCAGGTAATTTGCAAAAAATTCTACCTGTTGCTTGAGTTCCAGTTAAGTGTACTGTATCACTTAAGCTGGGAAACCTTTTATTTTAATGTGCATAGTTCCCTGGCTGGGAATCAAACCCAGGCCACAGCGTTGACAGTTGACAGCGCGGAAGCCTTAAGCCACTACACCACCAGGGAACTCCAAGTTGGGAAGTCTTAATCCATTTTGTCCTGCCGGGTGTGGATTGCATTATGAAGAGATACCAACATTCCTATGACCTGGTAATGACTGATCAGTGTAACCCACCCCTTGTCCCAGTTCCTGACTGACTGAAGTTATCTATGGTTAGAGGCAGGGTTTGTGGACTTTCAGATTCAACCACAATTATCCTTACCCATACTAGAATTGGAAATTTCAAACCAGCAGGCTACTTACTAGCAAGGTGCTATCTCCACATTTTATTGTTCTGATTAGGTGACCACTTACTGTCAACTCCTAGAAATAAGTGTTACCCAGCTACTTTTCAGAAGATTGTTTCTCCAAGCTTGCCGAGAACTGTGCACTCAGGAGGTAGCTGCCATTCTTAGCCACTCAGATCAGCCAGTGAGTGAGTCAACATGCAGTTTCAGCTGACCAGCACAGAGGCCAAGACATGTGGTAATGACACATAAATAGAGCAGAGGAAAAACGATTCACACTGAGCAGCAAGCAACTTACCTGTTACACTAAAGCTCTTTTTATGACCCCCCACCCACCCACAAAGAACTGTGCTCTGCAGATGCCCCAAGCAGAGTGGATTATTTACCCCTTTATAATTACTCTCCTACCCCTCCCTCATCACCTTTAGTTGACACCATGTTTTTTTTTTTTTTTTTTTTTTTTTTTGGTATGTGGGTAGCTCCCTGGCTGGGAATCGAACCCTGGCCGCAGCGCTGACAGCGCCAGTGCTGAAGCCTTAAGCCACTACACCATCAGAAAATTCTAAAGTGCACTGAGGAGGAGGACCTCTACTTGGTACCTAACCTGGGACATCACACAATTCCTGAATTAGATTTTCAGGACTCTTTCAGGTAATCTTTTTCTAATTACTTATTTGTGCTGCCAGATTTTTTTCCCCAAATACTTCAACTTAAACGTATTACAACAGACTGAATGCAGAAGCAGCTATCAGAGTCCAGCTGAGCTCTATCTACCAAGAGATCTACAAAATTGTAAAACAATGCTACTGTCCCATTTTTTGCTTTGGAAAACCATTACTTTTCATGAATTTATTATTTAACACGCAATGGATTTTTATTAGTTTTACTCAAATGAATGTTTCCTAGTTTTTGATACACCCCAAATAAACAAAAGCTCCTTAAGAGTTGTGTAAAGTGGTCCTAAGATCAAAGTCTGAAAACCATTCATTTCAGAATTTTTAAAACTGGACAGAGGCTCTTGAGCCATTTTCCTGCTCGAGCCCACTCCTACCTCTTAGGAGTGTATTTTCTCTCAATAAACTACCTCTCTGTTTCATCTCAAAAACAAAACAAAACAAAAAACAACTGGATAGAAATACAGCAAGACAATATTTTTATCTCAAGAAATTTAAGTGTCTGTGGAAACCTGGGCAAAATCCAGTTGTCTGTCAAATTCCAAGCACTCGGAATATAAGTTACATCAAAGAAATAGGTTGTAAGGGTAAGAACTTCTAAGACTTGGGAGAGCCTGTCATTTTCTTTTTTCTTTTTTATGTGGGTAGTTCCCTGGCTGGGAAGCGACCCCAGGCCACAACGTTGACAGCGCCAAAGCCTAACCACTACACCACCAGGGAACTCCTGAGCCTGTCATTTTCAATAAGCTTGAGTGTTCTGATCACCCATATGTGTACCTTCCTATTAGCAAGACACTGGATTTGTCTCTCTACCCTCAGTAACTCCCACATTAAAAGAGCTCAATCAATGCTGCTCAAGTTGGCTGCTGCTATTTCTTAAGTCTCAGAGCTAAGCAGAAACAGCCTGGTGTTAGTAAGCAAAGCTCAGGAGGAACTCCAATGTGGGTTTACCAGAGGGTTGCAGGATCTTAGGCACATTGGTCACTTCCACTTCCACAGCTGTATTTGCAGTGGCACTCTCAGGGTGGTTCTGACTGATGAAATGAGCCAACATATGTAAATTCATTCAGTAGAAAGACTGAACCAGGCACATGACCCCGTTAGACCTACACCTGCCAATCCAAGGCTCAGTAGTTTAGTCATTTGCACAAATATCGAAAGGAACCATGAATCAAACTAAGGTCTTGGCACTCCTCACAAACTGTAATCTACCTTTCCAAAGATCTAGTTGAAGACACTCATTTTGTTAAGAGAAACAATGAAGGCCTAGAAGGTGTACTTTTTCAAGGTTAGTAAACCCAGGTCTGATTCCCAGATACAGGTGTTTTGTAATATCTACTGCCTTGTCCCCTTTCCCCCAACCCAACCTCATTCTTTGAGTGGGCAGGAGGAGAGAACATACATGTCCAATCAAACCTCCAAAAACAAAAGGAAAAATTAAACTCATGAAATAAAAGTATGCAGCACTGACATCAGATCTGTAAGTTTATTTGCTCAATGTACGACAGCTACATAATGACTCACATTCATGATATTCCATCACTGAGGAAAACTGCTAAGAATGGTCCATGTGTGAAATAATTCCTTAGAGAAACACGGAGTTGGAAAAATAATCACTGATTAGACCTTAAAAATAGTTCACTGCATAACATGACGAAAAGCACAAAGGCTCATTCAGAGAACATATTCAGTGTTCTCCTACACTTTAATAGTTATAATTTCACCACGACAAACACCAGACATTAAGATTAAGCTAACACTGGTGTTTCTTTTGCTTCCCCCCCTTTAAAAACAAAATATATAACTGCATGTCACTATAGCAACATCCAATACAGATCAATTTGTTACAATCACTATTTGGTAGAGCAAACTTTACTCCCAAAAGAAAAAATTAAATTAAAAAAACTTTTAAAAATTTGAAGACTTAATTTTTTGTCATAGGAATACATAACACCTACAGTATAAGTTAATAAATTTCAAGCTACTGTATAGAAATACAACACTAGCATGCACAATATTGTATCAATAGAGTAATGGAGGAGTAATCATTTCACTGGAGAGTATCATAGGCAAGTGCATTTCTTTAAAAATAAAGAAAAGAAACCATTCAAGCTGCTTAAATATCAAGTCTCCCATTTCCTCTTCATTTTTAGCCCTCAGGTATGATTTTATCTTGCATTATTCTAAAAAGCAGCCAGAGCCAAAGCTGAAATTAAAAAAAAAAAAAAAAAAAAAAAAAAAGGTTTTGTAATTCCAGTAAATCATTTCCAAATGCTACAAGGAAAGACACAACACTGCTCACTGGACATGAAGATAAATTAAGGAAAAGTCCCACCTACCCCTCCCCCCCACCATCTTTTCCCATCCATGGCATTGACTTTATGGCCTTGTAATGGCACAAAAGCTGTAAAGCTTTCTTCTATTAGTTCTTCTAGTGGGGTTCAGTTAATTGGGACTTTTGCTCTAGCACAGGAAGGGGACCTTTCTAAGGAAAGTCATGCCGGGTAAAATGTGCAATGTTACAGATGTCATTACCATTCTATCTTCACTGTCACCTGGATCCTGTTAAACGTATTTATTTCATAACTGTAAGCTCAATTTTGGTATTAGCAAAAGCAAGCATCAATTTTTCCTCAATTATTTTTCATACCTCTTCTTGCCTAAATAAAACAAAGAAACAAATAAAACAAGTCTGGTGTCATTACCTATCTTGGAAGTTCACACTATTAATGACCTTATAAAAAAGGCTGGATGAACACACATGCAACAGACCATGTTTCCAGACAGATTTGTCGAAAATGAGAATGAAAGACTGAAGGCTGATTGAAAAATTTGTGGAAATAGCATGTGGTTTCCCTTCAATTCTGAAACATGCACTGATTACACAAGAGAGAAATGACTCTCTGATTTCTATGCTTTCATTAAAGAGAAAAAAATACATAGAAAAAGTTTTGGTCAAATAGGAGTTAAGTATTTATTACTTGATAATGATTTTAATTTGTTTTCTTGTTAACAGTTACTTGGGGAAAGAATGTTTTCAGGAGGAAAAATTGACACACAAGGCTTCCGAAATTGGACAGAATGTTTATGAAAAGCTCTTCCTTTTGGATTTTTCTACCAGTAAGCTTCTAGCACCTGAATTTTCACACACTGCACCACAAACTTTCTCAAAATGACCACCCAGCTTCTATAACCCACCTCAATGGCAACAGCAGAAGGTACAGTAGAGAAGACTCAAGTGAAGAGTGAAATGGCAGTGTAATCCCTGAGGAAGGATCTGTGGCAGCTTACAAATCGGGATTTCTCTGAAAATATCAACACAGTAAATGACATACAGACCTGAATTTTCTCTATTTTTGTGGTGTTTAACGTTTCTATTAAAGTGATTAATAATTTCTGTGGTGGACTTAAGTTAAAAGGAAAAGAGACAAAAATCCCATAGCCACCTGCCAAGCACCCATTAACCAAAACCTAAAGTAGCTTTGATGCTCCTCAGGCAAGGTTTTTGGCCAAGGAGAGAGAAAACCAACCTGGATAAGGCTGAATAAGGATGTAAAGCCAAAATAACTAGCAAAGGAAAATGCACAATAAATGGCTTGATGTCACATATGGCTGTAATGTAGAAATACTGTAAACTGCAATTTAGTGTTAATACTGTCAACTAATCAGAGACTTCAGAAAACTAGCAAGGCCTAAACCATAAGGATAAATATACCTTATGTTCTAAGTCTGTCAGTTTGGGATTTAAACTATTCCATGTCTGGCAGAGTACACCCTGAAAAAAATGCACAGCTAAAACAGATGAGATAGAAAGTACCCAAAACTTGAGACAAGAGCATATGTACATAAAAATCCTTACTGGAACCACAGAACTTATTGAATGAGGGCCATTCCACTGAAGTTTTCTTTTCATCTTAAAACCCTATTATCTAGCAATAAGTTAAATTAAAGACAGCTCCACTTGCATTAATCTACAGAACAGTCCATATGCCGGTGTGAGGCTGCTACTAATCCAATACCAACACAGCTAGCCTGACTTTCCACTAGTGGTATTTTGGCAAAAATGTCAGAGGCGATCAAAGACAGGACAGGTCGTGGGTTTCTCCCTAGGAAGGTGATCCCTCCCTTTCCCTCCCCCACCCGACCCCCAACTCATGGGAAAAAAAATAAAGACTGCAGTAGTAGCATCAGCGTGAGCTGCCAGTCCACCTGGGGGCCTTAATTGTTGCCTTCTCCACCATCGTCGTCTTGCTGATCGCTTGTCCAGAGCGTTAGGTTGTCACGGAGGAGCTGCATGATGAGAGTGGAGTCCTTATAGGAGTCCTCATTCAGAGTGTCGAGCTCAGCAATAGCATCATCAAAAGCGGTCTTGGCCAAGTGGCATGCTTGCTCTGGGGCATTCTGGATCTCATAGTAGAAAACGGAGTAGTTAAGAGCCAGGCCTAATCTAATGGGGTGAGTAGGCTGCATGTGCTCCTTGCTGATCTCATGGGCTTCACTATAGGCCTTCTCAGATGATTCCACAACAGTCGCCCTTTTCTCTCCAGTGGCTACTTCAGCCAGGTAGCGATAATAGTCCCCTTTCATCTTCAGGTAAAACACTTTGCTCTCATACTGGGTCTCACTGCAATTCTTGATCAGGTAGTTATCCAGCAGGCTCAGCACATCTTGACATACCGCTTCTAACTCCTTCTCTATTTTTTCACGGTAAGCACGAACCATCTCTATCTTCTTCTCATTACCATCTGCAGATGTCTTCTGCTCAATGCTACTAATGACCCTCCAGGAAGAACGGCGAGCCCCAACTACATTCTTGTAGGCCACAGAAAGAAGGTTTCTTTCTTCATTGGACAGTGGCTCATTCAGCTCTGTCACCTGTTAGGAGGAAAGAATAAAGAGCTGTTATGGTACAGATGCTGTCAGCTATGTTAATTGCATCTTCAGGCCACTAAAACACAAATAGATCTATCAGTTAATTAAAGTGATTAACAGACAGACAGGCTGTGTGGATGTATGGGAAGAGCCATGGAGGTAGAAGGAGCAAAATGGAAGGAAAAACAAAATTGCATCTGGATTAGTGGTGCCTAAATCCCCTTGCTACTACCCTAGAAAAAAGACACATTTATCACATAGCTGTTCCATGAAGGAACTAGCAAGTCCAGCTATTAGATGACATATCAAAATTTGATATAAAGTGCAACCGTTCTCTCATATAACATTACATACACACCAACCCTAGGGATTTTAAGTATAAATGGCTTATATACCTACACCCTTTTTTAAAAAAGAGAACAGAATGACAGCTCCCTCCTAATCTTGCCCTGATTTCTACGCTACTTCAGTCCCATCCCTTTTGGGTGAGAATATATCAAATCAACTTCAAGTTAACTTCTGAGAAACGAAGAGACTTTTCTGCTCCTGTTACTTTTACAGGAATAGAATCAGCAATACAAAAGAATGGAGAGGTGAGTAAAGTACTTCTGAGCTGAGGTGGCCAAGAGGAATTAATGCTTCTTTCAGTGAGAATTTCTAAAGGGTCTTCATCATCCCAAAGACAAACTGCCTTGAGGAAACAAAAGCAATAATAGCCCATCGATGTTCTGTATTTTTATGATTACCAAACAACTGCTTATAATAAATTAAATCAAATCACTAACACTGTATTTAACACGTATTACCTGATTTCTGTGGTATCAGGGCCATCCATACACTATTAAGTGTATAACAAGCATATGAACACAGAATTTTACTAGAAGGGTAGAGCTCTTACTTTCCCCCCACCATTCTGAGGTCACATATTTATTTGTCTAGTTAACTATCTTATCTAAACTGGTGTGTACTAAGTCAACCACTAAGGCACAACATTAGGAACCCCAGATCATTGCCTATTTCCTAAGTCTCTCAGCATACCACTGATAGATGGTTCCCTTGCAGCACCTGGGCTTATGCCCTTCGTTCTTCTGCCCCTGCCTAGAATACTTTCCAGTGTTGCTGCCTGAAAAATACACAACTGTCAAGAACCAAGTTAATACTAATGTTCCCTAGGAAATCTTCCCCATCTCTACTCCTTCCACTCCCAGTTAAAAGGGCTACTCTCTAGTCCTGTTTCCTGTGTAGAACCACCATAGCATCTATATAACATTGCATTACTTATAGATGTGAGGGGCAGGGAGGATATAATCCAGAAAGATATGCTGAACTATGGGGTAGAGTGGGTGGTGCTGGGATATCAAAAGATTGTTTTCTATGTATGAATCATTTACATTCAGTATGTCTTCCACTTTTTTTAAGGGGGTGGAGACAGGGGAAGTTATGCTTAATAAAATTGGTTGTGTAATTTAAATAGTATCTCTTACAGATAATTAAATCAGAATATAACCAAATCATACTTATTAGTTTATCGCAAGCTTTGAATGAATTACCATGCCTTGCTTACTAGTCTCACAATATCCAGCAAATAATATACACGCAACTATTTCTAAACTGATCAGTAGTTTTTCTTAAATTTACTTTTCACTATGCATTAGTGATTCTCTAATATAATGCTAGAAAACAACAGTACCTCTACCAGGCATGATTTTTGACACATGTCTAGAAAATATCCAGCCATGTAATATCAAAAACAGATGCATTTATGGCTGAATTTTTTTCCAGACAGCCCTCATCTATTCAATTAACCCAGAAGATGGGAGTTTTCTCAATCTCACCATTTACTAAGTGACCTTGGGAGTAAAGCTATTTCATCTGTATGGGCCTTGGTGTGCTTATCTGTAAAAGAGAAATTTCTATCGCTTTCATAGGTTATTATAATGGTCTATCAGAAAAACAATAAAGTGCTATAGAGAAGAGATGTGAGCAATTATTTTTGAGAATACCTTGAATAATTTTCCTTCATTTTAATTCTCACCTAGGAAGCCTCTAAATTTCCTATATAATCTCCCAGTTTATCTTCCTATATCAAGTATCCCTTCTCCACTTCATCCTGTTCTCTATTCTAAGCTGAAACTTCCTTGTCTATCTTACATCACTTCCTTTCCATAAACTTTAGTATCACACAGGTAGAAAAGTTCACCAGACTGGTTTTCGAACAATTCCAAGGCTTGGACATGCATACCACAGGACTATATTCACTGGGTGTGCAGATACTGAAGACTAGTTGCCTCTAGTGAAACCTGGTAACTGTCTTCTATGCAAGAAGCCAGAATGCCTAAGGCCATCCAAACAAGAGTTCTGGCCTTTCCCCTAAATCATGCTGTCCTTATTTCAAGAGCCAGTATCTATTTAAAGCTCAAATTACCTCACCAGTATTCTATATACCGTTAGGTCTAGGTCGCTCTTGCTGCAAATGAAGTTCAGCTGCAGAGCCAAAAGGTAGCAATTTGTACTTAGGTAAAGTCTGTCTAGTTGCCTCATACAAACTGGAACATGGAGATAATGAAATGTCAATATCACCTTTAGATACAGTAACTCAACCGCATCTGGAACACACCCAGATAGGAAAAGCTTTTAATTCTAAAAGGTCTGCTCAAAGGAAAGGAAAGTTCCTCTACAAACCTTAGATCATAATTTTTTAAAAATCCTTAAGATCGGGGGTTCCCTAGTGGTGTAGTGGCTAGGCTTCAGCACGCTCAACGCCGCAGCCTGGGTTCAATTCCCAGCCAGGGAACTACAAACCCCCCACCCCCCCAAAATCCTTAAGATCAAAATGAGAATTAATCTGTGATTATTGCTTTTTTAAAAAATTTATATTAAAATAATCACCATACTATTCTTTAAAGGTCAAAAGATAATTTTTTAAAAGTACAAAAATATTCCCATAATGTACAAGAAAGGTTTAACCAAGATAAAATGACTATTCATCAATGTGGGAAGATGTAGGATATCCATCATTTGGGAAGGGAGGTAATGTTTTTCACAAGTCACTGAACTGTTTTTAAGGATGCAACACTTGTAAATATTACCTCCCAAAAATACTGTCACAAGTGTTTGGAAAATGTGAAAAGTTGTAATTTCCAGCATTGTTCATTCTGCTTGAAAAAAAAACAACTGCGGTTTCTCTCAACTTCTATGATACTAACTCAAGTTCCAATTTTTTTCAGTAGAGAGCAATGAGTAAACAGATTAGAAAACTTTGTTATTCTCACCAACAGTTTAAGAAACAGAACTCCCCCGCAGCTAAGGAACCACACAATTAATTAGTGTCAAATGTTCTCCCCTAGGAGTTGAGAAGAGAAATCTTTTCTACCAAAGATTAGCAACCCTTGAGATTCTTGGAAAGTTACTCACATAACTTTCTGACCCTAAGTCTTAAAACACCAAGTCATTTACAAATTCCTCAATTTATCTAAGAACCTTAAATTATAATGAATGCAAATGTTTAATCTTAAATAAAACTTGAATTTAAAATATATTTCTATCTTGCAGAATCTTGTGTGCATGTTACAAAATAACAGTAATGGTGGTAAACATAGAACATACTGTTTTAAGAAAACTGAAAACCTCCACAAAGAACTAAAGTTCACATCCAAAAAATAAGATAAGAGGAATATTAAATAGGCAGAAAATGGACTTTCAGGGCACTGAAATTATTCTGTATGATAAATCTTATATACTTGTCAATATCCATACAATGTACACCACCACAGTGAGCCCTAATGTAAACTATGGGTGATGACATGCCAATGTAGGTCCACCTAAATGTACTACTCTGAGATGTTGATAGTGGGGGAGGATATGAGGGTAGGGGTAAATATGGGAACTCTGCTTCCACTCAATTTCACTGTGAACCTAAAACTGTTCCTTTTAGATGATTTATTTAAAAATAAAGACAAAAGGTTAGCAGACACTAAGTATGACATTTGGCCTTTGTCTATTTTTTGTCCTCTCAGCTCTGGAATATTATCACCTGAAAGGGCCAAGAAACCACAAAAAGGGTAAATGCAATGACTGCTATATATGAACACTCTACACCCAAAACATTATTAGAAATAAGATGACAATGTATAAGATGGGCATCTGTGTGCATGTTATAGACATGGTGTCTACATACTGTGTAGGCAGTGTTGAAAATGCCTATGTGACCACAAAAAGATTTCTCTCAACTCTTAGGGGCTAACAGTTAACATTAATTAATTAAAGTTTGGTTGCTTAGTGGCTGGGATTTGGGGAGTTATATTTCTTGAACTGTTTGTTGGTGAGAATAACAAATTTTTTTCCAATGTTTTTAGTCACAGCTATCTTCAACTCACTGAAACCATTGCAAATAAATGTGACACTGTTCTGTTTGAATACAATTAATCATTTATTCTAGAGATGACCTGTCTAACTAAATAACTAAAATGTTTAAAAATAATCTGAAGTTGTGTCTTTCATATCTGAGTAAAATGCCTTAACCTTTTCTTTGCAGAAAACAGTTAACAAAACAGACTCAAGACTGCTATTTTTAGAAAGGTCTGCTTGCAAAATTGACCCTTGCCTGGCATCTGAGAACTTGGATTTTGGAAGGGTTCCCCCATCATTCCCAGATATGAATGGCTCACTGTCCCTAAACTGTGCAAATAATGTGGTTTATGCTAAACAACTGTTTTCCTTCTAGAAGTCTCAAATTTTGCTATGTGCTGCACAAAAACCCCTTAGGCACTGAGTCTCTAAAGAGTTTTCTGGTTGTCAACGTTTCACACATGTCCTGTATGACTCCAATGGGAGATGACCACTGAAAGCTTGCGCCTGGTTTACTCTGATCTTTACCCCAACCACTTTTTCCCTGTGCTGATTTAGCTTTATAGCCTTTCACTGTAAGAAACAATGGCCACAAGTGCGATTCTATGCTGAATCCTAGCAAGTCACTAAACCTGGGGGGACAATCTTGGAGACCTCCAACATATTCATCTAGAAAACTTGATAAAACATGTTCCAGAAGGTCTGATGACAAGGAAATATGCTTAAAGGCCACTCCTTATCAGGTAATTTATCTAGCATGTGTTCCATTGCATCACCTTGTGCTAAAAATACAAAATTTAGTGAGATATCCTTAAGATGCTCAGTCCCCAAGAAGGAAACACAAGCTTCTTCATATCAGAAAAATCAATTGCAGAGGTTTTTTTTTTGGGGGGGGGAGGGGGGAGGGGGTCCCTGGCTGAAATGAACTCAGGCCATGGCGCCAAGAGTGCTGAAGCCTAGCCACTACACCACCAGGGAACCCACAGAAGTATTCTTTTTTTTTTGTATGTGGGCAGTTCCCTGGCTGGGAACTGAACCCAGGCTGCAGCGTTGACAGTGCCAGCGCCGAAGCCTTAAGCCACTACACCACCAGGGAACTTCGAGGTATTCTTAAGGTAGCAAAAACTGCCTGGAAAGTTTAAAGAGTATTTTAATTAGGAAGTAACAACTTCAGTGGGGTTTTTTAAAATCCAGCAGTAATCACTCTGGAGAAAAATTGCAGAAGGGAAACATCCTGTAAGAGTCATGAAACTTCCATGCATACTCAGGGCCAAGCTCAAGACCTAGCTAAGAATGTGTTTTTCTGACAACCACTAAGTCCTATGTTCTTTTCACAACTACCCTATGGGGGCACATTATACTTACTATACAGGCATGATGCAGAGAAATCAAATAACTTTTTCTAATAACATCATTAACACACAGCAGAGCATGAACGAACACAAATTGAGCCTTCTTGCTTCAAATTCTGTGCTTTCTCCCATGCAGACTCTGCTTATACAAACATTGCAACACATCACAGAGAAAGGGCTAATTTCTCTAATACATAAGACCTCCTAAAATGAATTTAAGACCAATTAGTAATTTTTAAAATGAGCAAAAAGAAATGAACAATTGAAAGAAAATACAGGTAAAGTACCAAACCTCATTCATTGATCACTCATTGTGGGTGACAGTGTGGGTTAACAGCACTCTTATCCATTGTTGGAAACTATAAAAGTGGTAGAACCTTTATAGAGGGCAATTTGGATACAACCATTAAAAATACAAATGTTCACAAAGAAACAAAACCCATAGACACAATCAATAATTTAGTAGTTACCTGAGGGTAAGGGGAGAAGGGGGTGGAGAAGGGAAAGGGACAGAAATATATGGTGATGGAAAGAGAACTGACTCTGGGCGATGAACACATAACACAACACATAGATGATGTATTGTAGAATTGTACACCTAGAATATATGTAATTTTTACTAACCTATGTCACTCCAATAAATTTAACAATAAAATCTGAAAAAAACAAAACAAAAACAAAAACAAAAAAACCAATGTTCAAGAAATTGATTCACAGCATTAGTTGTAACTGCTGAAGTCTGGAACCACCTGAATGATCTTTGATGGGAGACCAGTTAGATTATAATACATCCACACAATGGAATTCTAAATACTCACAGTCACCAAGTAAGGATTTGCACATTATCAGTCTATTTCTAGACGGGCCTGAAAACAGTGGCTGAAAGGCAGTCAAGGTTGAAAAGGCTGAATTCTGACCTGTTACCATACCAGTACTACCTATTCAAATAAACCCTTCCCATACTTTGCCCTATAATTAAACTTTAAAGCCAAGTCTGAAAACCAAGTTTTCAGAAAGTCCAAAGCCAATAGTTTTATAAACAAGATTACTGATGTAATCAACTAACTCACATCCAAATCTGCTGTGCTGTGCTCACCATCCCACCTTCACCAAGAATTGTTTTTTAAAACTTTGTTATATAAAAATCTTTCCTGAGGCGCTCCCTGGTGGTGTGGTGGCTAAGGCTTCGGCGCTCAACGCTGCGGCCTGGGTTCATTTTCCCAGCCAGGGAACTACCCCCCAACAAAAAATTCTTTCCTAATGTCTTTATACAGAGATTATGGCTGATATATAAAATATTAACATGAACTACAGATTTCAGCCCTGTTTCTCTGAAATAATTAACTTTTTTGGGGGGGAGGGGAGTCCCTGGCCGGGAATTGAACCAAGGCTGCTGCATTGAGAGCGCCAAAGCCTAGCCACTACTCCTGAAATAATTAACATTTTCCCAGTTTACTCCCTACATATGGAACCCCCTGAAATAATTAACATTTTTCCATTTATTCCCTACATATGTAGTCTTAGTTTCCAAATATCACTTGTCTTTTCCCATTGCTATTTTTTGTACTTGTATCACATCTTACTGCACGGACAAAAACAATGTTAATAACGCTTGTAATAAGCCTCTTTGTTTTGTTTTTAATTTAATAGGATACTTCCAGCGTTTCATTGCCTAAATATTCCCTTTGGTTTAAAAGATAATTCTATCTGTTAAGAAAATATCATGAGTTCTTCATCAAAACTGTAATTCCCCTTTTGGCCCTCCAGATAGCCCTTATGATTTTAGTATTTGTTATTCCACTTTAAAGTTAAGAAAATTAAGACTTGGAGCCAAAGAATGGAACCCAAATTTGATGGCTCAAAATCGCACATGCTCTCCAGTATATAGCTAGTTCTTAACCAAGGAGTGGAAGCGTTTTATAAAACATTCTCCTGAGCACCCCTAACCCTTGAAGATGCAGTACCCTCATGAGATTCATACATATCTATTTCTGCAGGTTAAAAACTAAAAACAATGCTTCTCAAAATGCTGAGTTTACCACATGACTTAGCAATTCCACTCATGGGTATACACAAGAGGAATAAAACCAGTGTCCAAACAAAAACGTACACATGAATGTTCACAGCGGCATTAATCAAAACAGCCAAAAAGTGGAAACAATCCAAATGTCAACTGATGAATAAACAAAATGTAGTAGTATCCATTCAACGGAATAGTATTCAGGCATAAAGGAATGAAGTACTACTACAGGCTACAACATAGATGACACTGAAAACATTATGCTAAGTAAAAGCCAATCACCAAAGACCACATATTTACTGCACCATTCCAGTGGTAGGAAATGTCCAATAGGCAAATCTATAGAAACAAAAACTAGATTAGTGATTGCTTAGGGCTGGGGGTTTTGGGGATGGGGGAGTGAGGAGTCACTGCAGTGGGTACAAGGTTTCTTTTTTGGGGTAAGGAAAATGTTCTGGAGTTAGGTAATGATAGTTACACAACTCTGAACATACTGAAAATCATAGCATTATACACTTGATATGGGTGAATGGTATGTGAGTTATATCTCAATAAAGCTGGGAAATAAACTTACTGTACTATATGACAGCATTTTCACACATACTAGCAATTAACTCCTTTGATGAGTTCAGAATTCCAAATACTTCAATCTCTTAATAAGTGGTGTTACACAAAGAAAACTTACTTACCATAATAAAGCACAAATCTCTGACTCTTGTATTTAATCCTCGTCTGACTTCAAACTCCTATATAGTCTGATTTAGGTTAATATTTCTCAACATCCCCTCCAAAAACAGTAAGAAAGTTTATGTTTATTGCTCAGGTACAATTAGTTAAACTTGAAAAGGGATAAGAACCTTATTTTTTTTCACCATGGTTATTTTTCATTACAAAGCATTCTATCCTACCTACCACTATGGGGAAAAACTCAAGGGAAATACATTAATAATAAGGTAACTTACTTCCCAAAATACAATATACACAAACCCTGCTAAGTGAAGGTCTTTCCTCTCTCTCTGCCCAACTTCTGTGAGAATTCAGCCCATATCCACCTTCAGAAGTACTTCATGTTAAATTCACCTCCCTATAATTGCCATCAGCTAGCCTTAAGAATTTTGTCTCGAGGCCAGAATCAAATCTTCAAACAGGTAAGGACAGTCCTCACATTCCTGGGTCATCTCTAATTTTTCTATAATCTGCATACAATTCCCCTCACCATTCTGAGTCTTCCCCCCAATATATGCTGTTTGTCAGGACCCTCTGGTCTACTATTTAGAACACAAAAATTCAAATTTCAGCTGGGTTATTATTTTCAGAATTCAGCAAATGAGCTAACATTTATAATTGCTAGTTGTATCACAGATCTATTGGGGGGGGGAGAAATTAAGCTGGTATGTGAGAAAGTGCTATATAAACTATGGTATATAATACAGGAATTTTTAAAAAACAGCTCTATTGAGATATTTATTGTGCAGAGGCCAGGGATGCTATTGAACATCCTACAACTTTAGAGAGCAGCCCCCAATAAGAGCAAATAATCTGGTCCAAATGTCGTGCCAAGGCAGAAAAATACTGCTCCAAGCCATCAATACCCAGACCCAGCGTAATACTTGCTCTTCCTCATACTGCACAGTGCTCTGCTCTTGTGCTTTCCCAAACCACCTAATAAGTATACCTCCAGATGAAGAAAAGTTCTCTATATATCCTTCAAGGCCTAATTCAAACACTACACTTCCTAAAGCCTTCTGAAAAATTTTCATACAAAACTACTTACTGCTTACTCTATATATTAATATTAGTGACTTTTACTTTGCTCCTTTTATAACTGCTTATTTCTAATGTCTTCTACTCTAACTGTATATACCTCCCCCTAACAAAAAAAAAAGCCAAAATCTAAGAGCATGTAGCACATTTCACTCACCAATGAATCACCAGTCACTTCTGAATGTTTATTTAATGACATGAATCTACATGTAACAATCCCAGACTGTTTGCAAAACTGCCTCTAAATTCCTCCTAAACCTTTTCAACCTGATTTTGCAGTTCTTCCCATCAAGAAATGGAATATATTTCTCCACCCCTATAATCTGACTTTGGTCATACGACCTGCTTTGGCTAGTGGAACATTCATTAGCAAGTATGAGGCAAGCAAAGGCTTGAAAAGTGCCCGTGGACCAGGGTTTGCTGCTGGGAACCTTCCACAGCCTGTGCCTCTAGTTCATCCAGCCTACTGCAGCTGGCCTAAACCAAAACTACTTGGCCAACCAAAAGAACTGTGAAGAATATTTGCTTTGGGTACTTTGACAGAAACAAAAACTAACTTAACTAACATACTTGTTTTAACACTACTTTGCAGTGTTTAACTTTGCATCAGTTAACTTCTGAAAAATCAAATCATAACACTGCTACCACTACTAATTCCTAGTGAGATCTCCAAGACCCTATGTCTTTTTCCTCACAAGCACTATTAAGTGCCATCTGCACCAAGTGTAATGAACAGTTGAATATGGGGCCAAGACATAGGACTAGGCCATTTTACTAGCCTGAGATTCCACCCGTTGCTCCAATCTGATCTCACTTTTTAACAATTAGGACATGTCAAAGCTTTGCAGCGTGCTATTTAAACCCCACATTATCAGGAAAATCCCTCATCAAATGTCTTGAAAAAAATCCAGATATTCTATGTTCTAGCACTCCTTTTGCTATTTGTCAAATAACTCAATTCTAAAAATTAGTTAAATGAAAGTTAAAGATTAAACAGACCTGGAACCTATGTTAATTCTTGCTAACGAATGTCACCCCAATAAGTCTTAACAACAACAACAAAAGATTAAACAGGTTCTCACAAACCCACCTGGACTCCTTCCTAATCTTTCAGGCCTTTGCTTATATAGTTTTTCCTGGAATCAATGTCATGTTCGTTTTCTTTTGAGACTGCTTATCTGTATCCAGACCTTTGGTTATACACTTCCATTATCCAAGACTATTCCCAAAAATTAATTATAAACAATAGTTTCATTATCTCACTGATTTTGACAACTTATGCCCAAACCACACCCTTGACTTCATTCGGAATCCTTCACTTAAAAAATCAAACTCTCATCCTCCAATACCAATCAGTCCTCACTCCCACCTACTAGACTCACTCTTGAACTCTCCCCTTTTTGTCTAAGTTCCTTCTCTTTAGACTTTTATTCCTTCCTTCCAAAGTTCATCAATTCAATTATATTTGCATTAATATCAACTTTCCTACGTCTTGTCCTTATGTTCTACCATCTCTAAAACACTCAAGTGCTCCCTCCATCAATCTAACCTTGCCCAGCATTTCTACTCGTATACCCCAAATTCAGACAAGGCAGGGAGAGACCAAGACATCAAAAAATTACAGGTTGCAGTCACTACAAGTTAAGATTTTTTAAATCCCCAGCTGGGCCCTTATCACTCAGTGTCTAGCAATCCTTACTTACTACTGCCTCCTCACAAAGTAACCACCAAATTAAACCAATTTCGAAGCCTTTACAACTGCACCTTTCATTGTCTCCTCCTCCTAGGGAAGATGTGTCTTCCCTCCCAACATATTCCCATCACTCACTCTTTCCTGTATTTTCCCTTATCCTCCTCTCCTGTTTTAATACTATTAGTCCAGTTAGAGCATTAAAATAAACAGTGCCTTTTAATCCCATCACTTCCTTATTTCCTTCAAGATCTAGTTTCTGGAAAAAAGTCTACACAGCAGTTCCCTGAATGTCATTTTCTTGTAACACTGATGAGATGCCACAGGAACTTAACTCTTGTTTGTGTCAATTAGCTTTTGATAAAACTGGTTCTGTTTATACAAGGGCTATGTGAAAAGTATCCAACCATGTAGTATGAAAAGTAGAGGCATTTATTCATGGCTGGATTTTTCTGGACAGTCTGCGTATGTCATTTCACTCAAAGTTGCAGAGCCTACTGACCTTAAGCGGAGGATCTTAATCTTCGCTTGATCTTAATGTCTTCATCTTAAATCTTAATTCACAAAAAAATTTAACACAGCTACTATTTTCTTAACTTTTTTAAAATTCATTTTTATTGTTAGACTTATTGGGGTGACATCTGTTAGCAAGGATTACGTAAGTTTCAGGCATACAATTCTACAGTGCATTGTCAACTTGTTGTATAAGTTCACCACCTAATGTGACTTCTCTTTCCATCACCTTATATTTAACTTCCCCCACTTCCTCTCCCACCCCCTCCCCTTTCTCCCTTTCCTAACCCACTCGTCCCCAAATAAACATTAAACTATTGATTGCGTCCATGGGTTGTTTGTTCATTTCTTTTTTGTTGCTTTCAGTTTTATATTCCGCATATAAGTGACATCATACAGTTCTTTGTTTTTCCTGTCTGGCTTATTTCACTAAGCGTGATGATCTCCAGGTCCATCCATTTTGTTGCAAATGGCAGTATTTCATCTTTTCTTATAGCTGAGTAATATTCCATTGTGTATATGTACCACAGCTTCTTTATCCAGTCATCTGTCGCAGGGCACGCTGGTTGTTTCCATGTTTTGGCCACTGAACAGCGCTGTGATGAACGTTGGGGTTCGTAAGTCCTTGCGGACAAAGTTTTCAGTTTTTTTGGGTAGATCCCCAGAAGGGGGATTGCTGGGTCATAGGGTAGCTCCATTCCCAATTTTCTGAGGACCCTCCACATTGCCTTCCACAGTGGTTGTACCATTTTGCACTCCCACCAGCAGTGTACCAGAGTTCCCTTTTTCTCCACATCCTCTCCAGCACTTGTTATTCTTTGTCTTGTTGATAACAGCCATTCTAACAGGTGTGAGGTGGCATCTCATTGTGGTTTTGATTTGCATTTCCCTGATAGCTAATGAGGATGAGCATTTTTTCATATGTCTGCTGGCCATTTGTATTTCTTCGTGGGAGAAGTGTCTGTTTAGTTCTTCTGCCCACAAATTTTTAATTGGGTTGTTTGTTTTTTTATTGTTAAGTCTTATTAGTTCTTTATATATTTTAGGTATTAGACCCTTATCTGATGCATTATTTGCAAATATTTTCTCCCATTCAGTTGGCTGTCTCTTTGCTTTGTTGATAGTTTCTTTCGCTGTGAATTGACTTTCTCTTTTTGTTGGCATTCTTTCCTCGTTTTCTACATATATCTACTCTTAAGTCTTTTATTTTTCTTTCCAGTCACTACTAATGTGCTACTCCCAGGGTTTCACATTTTGACTTCAACTCTCCATTTTATTTAGGTGACCTTATTATACCTGGTTTTATATCATAGATATATAGAAGACTCCCATTACAATGTCAATTCTATGAGGGCAGAGGATAGTATAATCCTTTTTTTTTTTTTTTTTTTTTTTTGCTTTTTGGTATGTGGGTAGCTCCCTGACCGGGAATCGAACCCAGGCCGCAGCGCTGGCAACACCAGCGCCAAAGCCTTAAGCCATTACACCATCAGGGAACTCCCTGGATAGTATAATCTTAAGATCTTAGACCAGAGCCTGGTCATTAGTAGGTCTTAAATATTTTACTGGAAACCATTATGTTTCTATTTACCTCCACGTAAGTTTCCTCAAACTCAGCATGGCCACAACTTAATTCATCTTTTCCATCATTCTTCCTTCCTCCTTTCTTGTTGTATCTTCAGCCATCAAATTCTCTCTCAAATCTGCCGTCGCTGTCCCTGTCTAGGTATTCATCCCCTTATCCTAGACCCCTAACTCATAATCAGTCTCCCTCCTAGTCACTGTCTTCCTCTTTAATTTCCACCGTTGCTGCCAAAGATCTCTCCAAAACTATCAGATTATGATTCTCCTCTATTTCAAATCCCTCAATGACTCTCCATAGCTTAAGAAAGAACACAAATTCTGCAAGGCCCTTCATGAACTGGCCCATCTATGTATTTAGACTCATGTCCTAATAGTCCCTCAAATGCACACTACTGCAATATTCCCTGAGTGTAGCCAATGGCAAATAAATGAATCATGAAACAGATTCTGCTTCTTGGTATATCCCAAAGCTAACACATGCTATTCTGTCTGGGCATTCCTTCCTCCAACCTTTCCCCCCCCCCCCCCCCCCCCCCCCTTTCCCCCCCCCCCCCCCCCCCCCCCCCCCCCCCCCGCCTCATATTTCCCCAACCCCCAAGATACGGCTCCAGGATCACTTGATCTAGGAGATAACTGCCATTATTTGGTGGAGAATGTAGTAATGGAAGGGAACTCAGCTGTTTGCAGGAGTAGAGATAACACCTCAGTACTCTAATGCACTGCCTGCCTTTAAGGCCTGAGACCACCATACTTAGTAGAGTGCTATTGTCTACATAATAGTAAATGATCTTCCCTAATGGCCAGTGTGATGTCAATGTCCTCTGATTCCACGGCACCGGGTTTACTTCAATTTTTATGTGTATTGAGTATTCCCTTCAATAATCCTTCATCACAACTCTATCTTCCCTTTGTATTCTGAATCAGAATCATTCACTTCTTTCACCAGACTAGAACATTCACAAAATATTCCAATTAGCACCATTTTTCATCCTTTGATCTTCACCCTAGTCCCCTCAAAACATGTTTTCACACACCAGTTTGTGAATTCCACACAAGAACATATTATTTTTGATGTACAAAAAGGTCACAGCTTCCTCCCATTTCATTCAAGTGAGATATATTCTTTATTCAGTTCTGAGTGGCAATGTTGCACCTCTTAGAAACACCTGTTAAAATCCCAATGGCAAAGATACAGTACTTATCTCTCATATTAAAAATCTGATTATTTATATATATTTAAACATAAAACATACCACAATCATGGGATCAAATGTTTTCTAAAATAAAGCTGATTATACTCATTATGAGTTACTAAACCTTAGGACTGTTCTAAAGGAAATTTGTTCTGTATTTTAACCTAGACTGCACAACAACTTTCCCAAGGACAACTAAATGAAAACATATTAAATATGCAGTAGTTTAAAGGATTTTTTGTGTTGCTGCAAACAATGAAACATTTACTAACATTAATAAAAATAAGTCAATTAATGAGACAACAGCTAAAAGATCACCAGTATCCATCCATCCATACATATTACCTATGACTGCTTTCTGAAAACTAAAGAACCTACTAAAAGAGCCCTGGATTGGAGGGAGGGGGACATTTAAGCTCAAACCTTAGGCCAATTCCTTAAACATTTCCATCTGTAAAATGGAAGTATCATTTTATAAAACTGTTGCAAAATTAAGTGGGAAAGTATATAAAGATGCTCCCCAAGTTGACAGTAAATGTCAAATTGCATCACAATTATTTTATCTAAGAGTGTGTAACTTATAATCTTCTATCTTCCCTCAAAAGACTTCAGTCATTGCAGAAATCTATGGATATAAAAATGTCATTAACAAAAAAAGTACCTTAAGTTTTCCATTGTGGTCCAGATGCTTAGTTTAACTCATCAACACTTCAGAGCAATGCTATACTACAACAGCACAGTAAATAATGGTACTGACTTGATTTTCACAACAGATATAAACAACTGCTAAAAAGTCTTTAGTCATCACTTATTATTAAAAATGTGTGTATATATAACCAGCCATCTTATGAACAGAGAAAAACATGAAAATCCAAGAGTACCATATATCCAAAAAAAGAACTATTTATAATTCAGTGTTTTTGAGACTCTATATGCTAGACATAGTTCTAAATAAGTAATATCAATAGAAATATATTTTATGTGTTTTGAAATTCATTACTATAGCTGTTCATCGTATTATTTTCCCTTCTTTCCTCAATGAATGAATCAAGTTCCAAACACCTAAAGTCTTCACCTGTAAGACTTTCGAATGTTATATAACTAAATAATGAATGAATAAATAAATAAATAAAAATGGCAGCATGCCCACCTGAATTACTGCTTTCATTACATTGGTCACCTCCATTATTTCTGAGCATGGATTCAAACCCAGGCTCTCTGGGTCCAGTTATATATATTCCTCCCTTCCTCCCATCCACTCACCCACTCACATTCAGTAGTATGCTGACTTTAAGGCAAAATGATTTTTAAAAACCACTTGGCAAGCAACAAAGCCAAAAAGCAAAACTTGTTTATTCACATTGCCTCAAATCAACTGGGTTTTAGCTCTTCTATCAGATCAGTGATAAAAGCTAGAACTGACAAAAGAATCTACCATCACTGTCCTTCCCCACCACCCAAAAAAAGGGCAGTAAAAACCAAGAACAGTCCTATGATAGAATTCTTCTCTTAACCTACAGACACAGCTTCATCCTTCCTCTTCCTGTTAGTGACCCACCCAGCCTTTCTACCAAACCCCTCCTGAGAGAAGGCTGAGGGGAAGCAGCACTTGGATGTCAACTGAAGAGAAGCACTCCTCTTAAATTCAATGAAAAATGAAATTATCTGTCATCTGGATTAAATGTTTTAAGAAACTACACTTCAACGTTGCCAAATCTGAATGTAAAGAGATCCTGCTGATAATCTGAGCATTTGTGGCAAATATGGGTAATTTTAGTTTGATAAAAAGCCATCTTCCAAGATGGTAAATCCCAAAGAGACCGAAGATTATGAAAGTAGATAGCTACAAGACTGGCCAACATGCTGCCAAGTGGTGAAACTGGTTCATATATGGGAGCATATTATACTATTCATCATATATATATTTCTGTATTAGGTTTTAAGGCAAGCATTCCAACCACAAAAAAAGCAGCAAAAGAGAGATTTGCCACAAATAAGCTACAGTCAAGCTTTCCCCCATTTCAATCCTTTTTTTTTTTTTTTTTTTTTTTTGGATAGAAAGAGAATAGGGTATCCTTGAATCCTGAACCATGTGCATGTAATACCTATTCAAGCAATTATATTTTCCAAAACTTTTAAGAGATGATACTGAGTAGTGGTAGTTTCAACATCCTTAAAAATTATTTAGCCACTTTCTCAGCAATTCCTTTTGTTTTTTGATAGTTCCCTGGCTGGGAATCGAACCCAGGCCGCAGAGTTGACAGCACCAGGTAACCCCAGCAATTTCCCTTTTCAGTCTCTGTCCTAATATATAAAATGTTCAAAGCGTTAGCCTCAAAGGTATTCAAGGCAATAATATTTATAAATTTCCTACCATCATAAAAGCCAGACTCAATAGTCCCACTGACAGCCTTCCAAAAACCAGACTCCCTTAGAAAAATCACAGCACCCCCAAATTCAAGATATTCTAAAACACTCCTCTCCTCATGTGTTCCCCCTAGCTTTCCTTGCATCAGAATGCTCTTTCCTACTGTTCTATCGTCCTATCCTGTTAGTTCCCTTTCCTCTTCTGGATGGGGTCATTTTCAACCTAGCAGGAAAAGAATTTAGTGTCTAAACTTTGCAGTTTCTATTTCTATTACACATTTGTAGTTAGAAAAGATCAGATGTAGTTCATATGTGAAGAGTATGATTTTAAAAAAAACTATCCTACCCATATCAAGTAAGCCTCATGGCAGAGGGTAAAGGATTGTTTGCATGGCTACTATTCATGCTAGGCCTCCACTGAAAAGACATACTCATTCACTATTTCATATTAGATTGCTACAAAAGGAGCACTGCATTAAATCTAAAGGTTCACTCAAATAATTCTAAGCTTATTTCTACATCCTTTAAGTATTGGGACGATGGGCAACTTTGTTTCCTAGATCGGGGTTAAATATGGTGGCCTAAGTGTCATATTAATAATTCCCTTTAGAAAGATAAGGAAATTTAAATCATCTCTTTCAAAACAAACCTGCATTTTTAAGCTTTCCTCCATTTCTCTATACAACTGCAGCTGCTCTCCATACTCAGCGGTGGGGGAGGGTTGATAAGGGATTCCTCTTGAGCTACTATCATTACATGTTCAGCTGCCCAATGCTGTCACTGTCATATTCCCAGCACTGACACCCCAGCTCTAGTAACAGAATTACTAAGACACACTACACCTAAGCCCTACTCACTGAGTCTGGCTTTAGATCTCTCCAAAAATAAGATTTCACTCCAAAGATTAAAAAAATAAGACCAAGAGTTTATTTGGAAATTAATTTTTTAATAGCATGTTAAAAACCTATACATAAGAACAGTCTCATTTCCATTTACCTATTCACAACCCAACTAATGTTTTGTGGCACATTAACAGTATTGAATTCAGGTAAAGAAAATTCTACCTTTGTGGGACACACCCTTACAAGTGAAATGCTGATGAAAATTTGGCTTAGACCAGTGGTTCTCAACCTTCCTAATCCCGCAACCCTTTAATACAGTTCCTCATATTGTGGTGACCCCCAACCATAAAATTATTGGTAGCTGCTCTCTACACATGTGTTGATTGGTCCACATAACTACATTATGTGTTTTCCGATGGTCTTAGGTGACCCCTGTGAAAGGGTCGTTCGATCTCTAAAGGGGTCACGACCCACAGGTTGAGAACCGCTGGTAGACTGTATCAGTTCTTTAAAAAGGAAGAAAAAAAAACCCAGGCAAAGTCTTTAAGATTTACAATTTTTATTGTTTCTACAAAATCATGGGACCAAACCAGTTATTTAACCATTTATCTTAAAAAACTAAAGCTTTCTTGTGGAAATTTTTGTTGATCACTTTTCATGTTAACTATTTTTTTTACTACTCATTCATAAATTAGTAAAATCAAAATTTCAAGGATCTCTACAAGTGCCAATTTAAAGCTAAGTTGGTATGGTGTGGTAGTGAACCAAAATGATAGCTAATATCAAAAATGGAATTCGGAGATGACAACAGAAAAATGATTATGAAAGACCATAAGGCAGCTGGTACTGGATAGCCTTTCTAACCTAAAAAGACAAGAAATATAGCCCCTCATCATTACAGTCACAAATAGGTGGTCAAAGACTAAGAAACAAAGCTTAGAAAATATGACAGAAGTTAAGTGGTTTATATGATCTCCATCTCTTTGACTGTTAAAACATATAAAGTGGTCTTAGCTTTTCTTTCACATCCCATGGAATCTAGTAGAATACAGAAATAATCAGATGCCCTGCCAGATATAAAGGTTAGGGATAGTGACAAGGGGGTGCGAAGAAGCATCTGGCAGTCTCAGAAGCACTAAACCAATATATTTAACATCTTATTTACGGGAATCCTATCAGTTCAGAATCCCATGCTTAAACAGCTCACCACTCTCAGCACCGCAGTGTTCATTAGGGAACTGCTGCTACAGAGCAGGGAAATCATTGACAAAGTCAGCCTTGGGGTGGAAAACGAGCCATAGTATGAACACCAGCAAAATTTCCGTAATCTCCAAAATAGTTAACAGTTTACTCTGACTTCAGGTAAATTGTTCTTATTTATTTGGGTGAACAGCATTAAGAGAGTTTTAAGCTCTATAACTCTCTTAATGGAAATAAAAACCTGGCTAAGTCCCTTTTTGAAATTTATGCTGTAAAGGTTCAGAGGTTAGAAAACAAAGACAAGGGATTTCCTGGTGGTGTAGTGGCTAGCCTTCATCACTCTCAATGCCGAGGCCTGGATTGAATTTCCAGCCAAGGAGCCACCCAAACAAACAAACACACACAAAGACAAAGGGATACTGATTACCATTGGCTACGCTTTTGTGGGCACTTCATCACTGACACATGCATTCCTACATCAGTTAAGTTCTAAAATCCAGTCAGCTATAGTCAAAGAATCACTTTTTAAAGATCATTTTCATTTTTTTCAACTAGAGGTGATGGTTATACAACATAGCTAATATACTAAATGCTACTGAATTGCACACTTGAAAATGGTTACTTATGTGACTTTTATCTCAATAAAAGCAAGGTCTTTTTCCATTCTTTTTAATAATTTAGTTTGATGTAATAAATAAGGCTTTCCCTAAGTACTAAGGGATGAAATTCTCCCCAAGGTCTGCAGTTATTCCAAAGGACTAATGAGGATACACGTTTAGCAGTATCTTTTATCTCAATATAATTCAAAGATACATGAGATTTTTAATTAGAAAATGCTTAATATTCATTTCAGTTATTGTGAAGGATGACACATAAAGCAAAATGTTATCTGTATTCTTTCCACCCCAAAGAGAACAATTGAAACCACATGACTTAGAATAATGGCTGGCAGAACTCCACCTCTTAAGAGTCTACAGAGGTTATTACTCCATTAGTAATAATGGCTATTGATCTAACCTCCTGGAAGAGCTAGCAGGAAAAACAGAATACTTCAGATAGTAAGAACTTTAAAGTATATCAACTCTAGTTGGAAGACTTTTTTTACATAATAGCCTTTTGCCACCTATGCCCCACATGCACCCAAGTTACATTGCATAGGCCAGTTAACACTTCAGCAAAATTAGGAGCCCAGGACCTTTTACTTTACTCCCTGCCCACCTAACCCCCTAGGCAATACTAACTTCTCAAGAGGCTTTTAAAATCAAGGACAAAACAGTACTGTCTAATCAATAAGAAGCATCTAGGTGTTCACTCTCTCCTTAAATAAAGGACTATACTTTTGTCTTAAAAAACAAATTCCTTCTTTCCTTTCAAAATACTACAATATGTAGAAATAATGTATTTCTATCTTGGTTACCCATACCCAACTGTCACTCTGCACAGGTCCCAAAGGTGTTACTAAGATATCATTAAATGCAAATAAGTTTTATCCCTCAATCAGCAAGGTGACTTCAGCCTTTAAACAGAGTTCACTGGAGTGGTAGGATTGAATATTTTTTTTCATTTTATCTTCCTGAATTTTCCAAATTCTCCATAAGGTGATTTTTTTTTTAAGTTATCATTTCTACTGCATTTATTTAGTTCTCACTACTTTTTCAAGTAGGTATTGAACCATTTTACAGATGAGAAAAATAAGCATTGAGGTAAATCTATTTCTTCAAAATCACAGTAAAGAGGTTTAAAAAAAAGGTCTACTTTATTTTTTTGAGAGGGTAGGGGGGAGTTCCCTGGTTGGGAATGGAACCCAGGCCGCAGTGTTGAGGGCCCCGGAAGTCTAGCCACTAGGGAACTCCCTACTTTATTTCATAAACTGTTCTTTCCTCCAAACCCCATCAAGGAGCAGAAGCATTAGGGTCTCAAAAGAGAACTTTTCCAAATCCCAACCAAAGTGTTTTGTAAGATTCCCGTTCCCTAACATTTATGGAAAATGACACAGTAGGAAGTCTTAATTTTTAAAGGTTTTCATTAAAACCTGCCAAGTTAATTTGCAATAAACCCAAACATACAGCCCATCCCTGCACTACCATAAAACATGCTTAAAATTTCTATCTTTATTCCATTATTGCCCAGTTTTAATAGTGAGACCAATGTTTAACAATACAACTTTTGTGAGAAAATTAGAAATGGGAAAATGAATAAGCATATCTATAGGTTACTGATTTGCATGTCTAAGAGTAAATGAAATTATTTTTTTGCATCAATTCTTATCTGGTAGGAGATAAAGTACTTGATTCCACCTGGCTTATCTGCTAATTTCTGCATTACCTTGGACAAATGCCATTTGCATACTCCCTACCAGCCCTTGGGTGCATTGCAGCCTCTGTGTCATTGTGTGTGACATCACTGGGTTGCTATGGATATGGGTGGGAGGTCACTCACTTCCCTGTGAAACTAGAAACACGGAAAAATTAGAAAAATCTAAATATGAACTAAAGATATACTCAATATTGGTAACTATTAAAGGTGTAACTTATTAACATTTCAGCTTTAAAATGTTTTAAGATAGCAAGTGTGGTAATATATTAATATAGTGGTACTACCAATTTCAGAACCGATTTTCTCTCTTAATGAGATCTTTTTTGTTGTTTGTGTAGCTGGCTTAAATATAAAAGCATCAGCATTATCATGTAATGCTGTAGTAAAGTTATTCAGGAATTTGAATACCTATACTGCTTCATAAAAAGATTTAACATTCAAGGTACACTCCTAAATCCACCTCACATTGGAGGTGCATTTAAAAATCTTTATTACATAAGGTAGGAATTTAAATATTAAGTTAGTTGGAGTCCTAAAATCATTAATTGGCTAATATGCCATGTTTCATTAGTAATGCTCCATACCTCCCCTCTCCTCTAATATCAAAGTCGTGGACAAACACTACATTTGATAAATGTAGTGTTGCTGACAAAATGGTGCAATACAGGCAGGAATCTGCATCCCATACAAAATGCGACAACTGGAGATCAGTCTTTTCTTTTCATCAGCATGAGGATGCGTTAGGTTTTTTCCTTTTTAAGCCTCAGTTGTATCTAACAAAACAAATTTTTAAAAAAGAAGACTTTTCCCCTTTAAAATAACTCCTCCCAGCCTCCACCCAGTCTAGGCTCTCTGCAATATGACAAATGCAGAATCTTCTGGAATGACTTGATACTGCCTCCCACCACCGCTTTGTTTGTAATATCAGATCAGAGAATATTTTCTCAACTTTTAGGAATTTCAACAGATGTGTGCCTGTGTTTAAAAAAGAAACAGCATGTCACAAATCGAACCAGTCAGCTAAATTCACAACCTTTATTTTAAAGACAATACCTACCCTTTTCAACACAAAACATTAAGGAAAAAATGGAGAGAACGTGTTGAGAACAATCTGTGAAAATGCTGGCAAGACAAACGTTCCCCCTTCCTAACAGCACGAGGACTTTGCTTTGGGAAATGGAGAAGGCGAGCCTTTTGTTAAGAAAAACGTGAGGAAGGTGGTTTCGATTTTGCACCACTGAACCCAGGTTTTCAGTAAAGCTTAAATTTTTCTGGGGGAGGTTATAAAGGATCTCTCAGAAGAGGCATGGGGAAAATTTGGGGAGGGGGGTAAGTCTTAGGAAGCCTGGAGACCTGCTGAGTGAATGAGAAAGGCGCCGCCCAGACACCCGGGAGAGAAAGAGGAACCGCATCCATGCGGTCCCCCGCCCCCACGCCCAGGCTGGGAGGAGGGGAAGTGGGGCACAAAGGATGCGCACCGCCCCCGCTCAGGTCCCCAACAGCCCCAGAGACGCAAGCGCCAGAGACCCTGCTCCCGAGACCAGCCCTGTAAGACCCCGCCCCAGCCCGAGCTCGGGGAGGGCCGAGGAGGCAACGCCGCCAGCCCTGAGGGACACTCAGAGAGAGACCGCATCACAACCCTGGTCCCCATCTTTATCAGGACGCTATCCTGTCCCCTCAGTAAGCGAGGAGGGGCAGCCAAACCTGCAGTCGCGACAGGCGACTAGTCCCTGGACCGTCCAAGCGAAGGACCCTGTCTGCGAATGGGTTGTGGCGATGCGGGGGAGGGGAGGAGAAACTCACGTTCTTCATGGCCGCGGCCATGTCGTCGTAGCGCTCCGCCTGCTCGGCCAGCCGGGCTTTCTGCACCAGTTGCTCGCGGTCCACCATCTTCGCAGGCTGGGTCGGGTCGGGCCGGGCGAGGAAACCGGGACGGCTAGAGAGAGCAGAAGGCAGCTGTGGCGCGGCTGGAGCCCGTGTGCCGGAGGGACGGCCCCACGAAGCGTGCAGCTCAAGCGAGGTCGGCGCCAGGGAGGTTGCAGCTCGACTTGAGACCGCGGGACTAGGCGCGAGGCGGCTGCGGCGGCTGTGCGTGCAGCAAGAGGACAACCCCCTGAGGCCCCGCCCACGCCGGGTGACGCAACTAGCCCCGCCCGCCCGCGCACCCCACCCAGGCTCCTCCCCGGCCCTTCCGCTTCTCGCGCTTCCCTTCTCCAACTCGACTTGCCGCCACTTTCTAGGCGTCCCTCTCCTTTTTCACTGCACCGCAACACTCACCGCTCTTCACTTCACCCGGTTCCTGAGGTTCAGTTTTCCCGGGCGCACCCCGCCACGCTTCCCCCTTAAAATCCCTCCCAGCCAGGCACCCGACTCATGGGCCTCTGGGAATTGTAGTTCGTCCACCAGCGGGGGGGCGGTGATGTGTTGGAGAGATCAAGGACAAAGGAGCGGTTAACACTACATCTCCCAGTGGTCATCGCACGCAGGAGGAGGGAGGAGGGGTTTCTAATTCCGCGACCGCTGGAGACCCCTGGCGGGGACGAAGGTTGCATCCGTCGGAGCAAGTGCTGATTCACGGCCTCGCCCCATATTCTCCGGGAAATTACCAGAGGAGGGGGGTCAAGGCCGAAACCGTGCAGGACCCAGTCTCCGAGATAAAGTAGCAGGCCAAGGAGGTTCACTATCAGTGGTGCCCGCCTCTGGGATGGTTGAATTAAGGAGCTAAACTGTAACCCTACCCCACAAGGTTCCCGTTTCCCAATCCCACCTTGAGGTTCTTGGAACTTGATGAGGTGAAAACATGGAAGGACAAATACCGGCCAGGCATACTGGGTAATTTACAGAAAAGAAGCAGCTGTCTGCCGGCTGATCCCTGGGGAGCCTCTTCTTCCTCTCCAGGGTGGAGTGTTAAAGATGCAATTCTGTTACCAAGAGCCTACTGTATGTTTAACACTGGATTGTATCTGGGGGTTAACCAATCCTCTCTCCCCACCTAGGAAATACACACTGAGGTCAAGGTGACAAATTCTTGCTTATGTGTTTGCCTTTTTGACATTCCATGTAGCTCACATACCCCATAGTTTTGACTGCATATTTTGATTACTTCATTTATTCAGCAAGTATCTATTGAGAACCTGTTAGGTTCCAAACACTGTTCTAAGCAATGGGGTACAACAAGTTAACAGCTACAATAAAACCCTACCCAAGAAAATAGGCAAGGGGTTCCTTGGTGGCTAGTGGCTAGGCTTCAGCGCTGATAACGAGGCGGCCTGGGTTTGACTCAGCCAGGGAACCATCAAAAAAAAAAAAAAAGACAAGATAAATACGTAGAGTATGTCAGAAAGTGATAAGGAGTAAAAATAGTAAGTAAGGGATATGAAGTGTTGTGTTTGAGAATCTAGAATGAAGTAGTTTCTTGGAGGGAATATTCCAGGCTCTATACTAGCTAGATGCTGGAGGAAGAGGGCATAGAACCCTGCCCTCTAGGAATTTAGAATGTGTTATTGGGGTTATTTTTCTTTTCTTTTTGGTATGTGGGTAGCTCCCTGGCTGGGAATCGAACCCAGGTCGCAGCGCTGACAGCGCCAGCGCCGAAGCCTTAAGCCGCTACACCACCAGGGCACTCCCTAGAATGTGTTATTGGGGAGATTTTTTTTGTTGGTTTTGGTTTTTTGGTTTTGATTTTGATTCTTTCATGCTGGATAGGAAGAGATTCTGAAAAGCTTCTCCAGGGATGTTGGTAACATTTCCAACTCAACCGTTCAAAGGACTTGCAGGATTTGAGAACAGGCAGAGGACACAGGCAGCAGGACTCGGAGGCATGTTCCTCCTTGACATATAAGGTCTAACAATTAAGTTTGCGAACTCATTCTAGAAAAAGTGCTACACACCTCATTGCTGAATATCACTACAGTCACCTTCGAAGTACTCCCCTTGGGAAGCTGTGCACTGATACCAGCACCTAGTCCATCCTTCAAAGCAGTTTTGGAACTCTTTTCCTGGAATGGTAATTAGAGCTGTGGTCGAATTACCCTTGATATCCTAAATGTCATCAAAACGTCTTCCTTTTAATATTTCTTTTATCTTTGGGTAAAGAAAAAAGTCATTGGGGACCAGATCAGGTGAGTAGGGCGTATATTCCAATACAGTTATTTGTTTACTAGCTAAAAACTCCCTCACAGACAGTGCCGTGTGAGCTCGTGCATTGTCGTGATGCAAGAGCCATGAGTTGTTGAAAAGTTCAAGTTGTTTTCATCTAACTTTTTCACGCAGCCTTTTCAGCACTTTCAAATAGTAAACTGTTTGTCCAGTTGATACAAATTCATAATGAACAATTCCTCTGATACCAAAAAAGGTTAGCAACATCATTTTGACTCTTGATTTGGACTGATGGAACTTTTTTGGTTGTGGAGTATTGGCTGACTTCCATTGTGCACTTTGACGCTTTGTTTTAGGGTCTTATTTGGTACACCCATGTTTCATCACCAGTGATAACACAGCCCAAAACATCAGCTTGTCTCTCCAAAACGTCTTGGTAAACTTTGACTCTCCTTTGCTTTTGTTCATCAGTGAGCTCCTCCGGTACCATTTTTGCACACACCTTTCTCATGCCAAGATTTTCAGTTTAGGTTTTCCTGTTTCTCTATTGATGTTTACTTGGTCTGCTGTGCTTTTCACAGTCAGCTGATGGTTTTGACACACAATTCCATGAATCTGCAATGTTTTCATCAATTCTGCTTGTTACTGGCCACTGTTACCTCTCTTCATCAGTGATACTTTCTCTCCCCTCAGAAAAACATTTAAGGGAGTTCCCTGGTGATGTAGTGGCTTAAGGCATCAGTGCTGTCAACGCTGTGGCCTGGGTTCGATTCCCAGCCAGGGAACTACCCACATAAAATTAAAAAAAAAAAAAGAAAGAAAAACATTTAATCCATTTGTACACTGCTGTTTTCTTCATGGCATTATCCCATAAATTTGTACTAACATGGCCCTGAATTTACTTCCACTCTTGCCAAGTTTAACAAGAAATTTAATGCTTGTTCGTTGCTCTAATTCAAGCTCCGACATTCTCACGGTGGCAAGAAAAACACACAACAATAACGAACGCCACTCAGCAAGACACCGTCACACGTCGACACAAACACAGCTGTGACACAGATATACCAAGGTTATGACACCTTACCGAGTTGTTTGCACAGTGCTGCCAGTGTAAGCGCACAGTGGCAAGTTGGCGAACTTAATTGTCAGACCTCGTATGAGTATGTATTGATAGGCAAAGAATTCAATGTTTGTTGCCAACATGATGGGTAGTAAGAACAGGGATGGAGTCAGAAGCCAGAACATAAGGAGCCCTGCATAGCAGGCAAGTGAGTCAAGTATTTATTTTGAATTAAGTAGAAAGCCTGGGAGAGATTTCAACAAGGGCAGAAAATGAAATTTGTGTTTTGTCATCATCATTGCCTCCTCAGTACTTACTTAGCACAGTGCCTGGCACACAGTAAATATGTAGAACATATGAAATAAAGAAGCGAGTGAATGAATGCACTTTAGGGAGATGCTGTAGCAGGAGTGGAGAGATGGCCTGAGAGAGGAAAGAATCTAGAAATAGCTCTCTTCTCTCCCTCCTCCAACATAGGATCCAGCCCCTCTTCTCTTACGACACCACCCAGCAAAATGTAATCCTGCTGGTGAATAAACCCTCCCACTTCCTTCTGTCTTTTACAGGACTGTTTGCCAAGTCATTCCTCTTCCTTTCTCTTCCTCCCTGCAGGCCAGGCCTGAACCATTTTGGCCTGGGCATCACAAATCTGTGGGAATGAGCCCTGGTTGTCCACATGTGAATTAAATGTGTCAGTGCTAAATCTTGGGCACTTCCTGGCACATTTCAGGATGCCTCTTACCTCTCCACTTCAGTTCCTTCCCTTACCAGTCCAATGTGCATTTAAAAAAAGTTAATAATAATTGAGGCCAAATCTGTTTGGGAAAAATGAGCAGATGCAAAGGTTACTCCAAAGCCAAACAGTAATGACATCTGCAGTCTCTACATTGAGGCTCCTCTCCAGTGGTTCAGGGGAGGACCTGCCCTGCCCTCCTTTCCCTTTTGATTTTTTTAAGACTCTAGGCTTAAAGCTGCAGCTGTCCAGCAGCCATGGCTGTTTAGAGGCATGGTGATATTATACAGAGCAAATGACTTAATATTCTGGCTTCCTCATCTATTGCCTGGTACTGCTGAAAGAAACCTGAAGCAGGGATTTGGGGAACTAGTATTGTGGTTTCTGCCTGGTCCCCAGCTCTATGTGCAAGGGCTGTACCCTCTCTGAATCTCAATTTCCCCTCCTTTGAAGTGAGAAATTAAGCTAAATGAGAACTAAGTGTTCTGCCCAGCTGTGACAGTCATAGATCTAGATTCAACATGTTCCTCTTCTGAAATAGAAGGCTATTGGCATTCTTCAGCTATGGAAACAGAGGATCTATACAGACCTGGGAGATGGTTAAGTCCCAAGAATTGAGAGTCTCAGAGTCATTCTTTCTTCTTAGATGAGAAAGCTGAGACACGGAGATAACAAGGTAAATGTGACTGTTAGAGCCTGAATTAAACCACAGCACATCTTCCAGACTCCCAGCAGCAAGGACATCCTTTCCTGGCCAGGCTATAAGGATCTACCCTTTGGTATCTGCTCAGGAAAGGAGGGGCCCTGCCCTCTGGTGACTGGTCTAACACAGGGGCACTGGGCAAGTCCCAGGTATGCCCCATCCTCTGCCCCTTCTCCAGTGCTGAAGGACATGACCTTTAAATGCATCCTCTCCTGCTGGTTGATACACAAGCAGGCCAGCCAGAGACATTAGTGTCCTGCTGTTCCTATGTGGTCATAAATCATCACCGCAGTCCCATCCCCTGGCTCCTGGCTTCTTCCTGTGGCTGGAAAGCTCCCTGATTGGTGTAGAGGCAGCAGAAGCAGCCCCTACAAAAGCATACTGGCAATGCTCCCTGCCCTGTCCTCTGGGAACACTTCCCTGTCACTGCCTGAGAGGGCTGGTCTGCAGTAGGATACACAACAGATTCAGTGGCAAAGGACAACAGGGAAATCTCAGTGGACTGCCTCTCTTCCTGACAGTGGAGAAGGCTGTGCTGGGAGGCAGAACCCACAGATTGAAGCCTTGACTATTGCTCTTGCCGATGACCTTGAGCAAGTCACTTTACCTCCCTGGACCTCAGATTGTGCATAAATAAAATACAAGAATTGGATGGATGCTTCCTAAGATCTTCCAGCCTATAATAACAGCCTTGTAACTTTCCTGCCTCCCCAGTAAAAGCTCTGAAGGATCTTCCCAAATGTACATTTGATTTTCTCCTTCCCTTGCCTTGGCTCCACCATGCATGCCTCCCCCATTGCATATGGGCCAAAGTCCCTGCTCCTTAGCTTGGAATTCAAGGCTTTTCCTTGAGGTCCCTGCCTACCTCCCCTGCTACATCTCACACAGAGATTTCACCTGGCATTTCTGGAGCACACAGTGCCCTCTTCCAACTCTGGGCCTTTTCAAAAGCTGTTCCTTCTACTGGGAACTCCTTCTATTCCTACCCCCAGTCAACTTCTATCTCCTCATCCTTAAGACTCAAGACACTGTGAGTTGAACTGGCTGCTCTCCTTTCATGTCCACTCCCTAGCTCCATGCTCCATACTGTCAGCACAGGGTCTAGACCTCTGTATTGCACTTGTACATGTATGAGCCTGCCTTGCCCTGGGGTCTTACAAACAATTTCTCAAAGACAAAGATCCATCTGACTCACCTCTCAGCTCCAAACCTGGCATGGAGCAAGTGCTCAGGGAAGTTTTATTCAATGAAAGAGACTCTGCTTCGAGAAAGGATTGACCTGGTAATGGTCTTACCTCTTGAGAAAGACAAGAAAGATTTTGCCCCAAACATGTGGCCATGGTCAAGTTGTAGCAAAAACTTAGGAAGGCAGAACTGCAGACAGTCCCAGGAGGAAATAGGGCCACAGTCAGAAAGGATGGTCTTAGAGAGGACCCAGACAGTGGATTTTGAAGAGCCTGTTGACACGGAACTGATAACCCACAGAAATTTTCTGTTTTGAGTACCTAAGGCTAATCACTCCTCACCATCCAGTTTCCTTAAGGATCTGACTCTCAGATCCCCTAAAACTGATTGGGCTGGAAAGAGGTAGAGATTAAAAAGTCTACTACATCTTTACATTTTAAGTTTTGCATTCCCCTAAAAAGAGCCAACTTCAAAATTCAGCACATCAAGGGAATGTCTGTCACCATAAAAAATGGGCCACTGTCTCAAACAAAGTGAGAAACTGTCCCCATTCTCAAGAGACCAGTGTTCTAGGGCAGTGGAGCCTGGGCTAGAATCTTCTCCTCAAACTCAGCTGTGTGATCTTGGGCCAAGTGCTTCACCAGTCTGGACCTTGGGTTCTCCACTGAATCTTAAAGACAAATCTCCACCCTTCCCTCTGAATTGACTATGACATGAATGCATTCCTTGATTTGGTAGAGGGGTCTGAAGCAAATGTGTTGATGCTTGGAACTCCAACAGAGGTCAAATGACTCCTGGGAGTTCCATGGTGATAGGGGTGGTGGCAATGTAAAGCAGGTGCTTTTTGGTTTTAGAGAGCTCTAAACTGCAGAGAGTCCAGCAGTTTCAGTTCATTTCAAGGATGCAATTTCTCCATCAGCTGGAACTGTCCAGTTATGGCATGAGCTGAGTCTGGAGTGGGTGGGATAGGAATCAGGGGTCAGGGACGAGTAGATAAGCAGGCCAGAAGGCCAGCCAATCAGAGGTGATCCTGAGCAGAAGTTCTCAACCTGGTTGTGCATTACAGTCCCCCAATATCCGGGGGGAAGCTTGTCTAGAATACAGGGTCCTAGGTCCAGCATACAGGGTCAGAACCTCCTGCAATGGGTTTTGGGAACCTGTATGTTTCCAGAACTCTCTGGGGAAATTCTTCCACCACCAGTGGCATTCCAAGGTGACCTGAAAAGGTCCTGGAAACTCTGAAGGAGGTCAGGCTCAGTTGCCCGAAGAAGAAATGGAGTGTCCATGAGGCCTTTTGAGAGCTGGCTGAAAGAGGTAAGGGAACTGGCATTTTCTTGTGTTGGCCATTCTGCTAAGTCAGCTGAGCACTAATGCTTTCAGAGTGCAAATCCCACTTGGTCATATAATAGGAACACTGGTGCTGACACAGCAGGCAGACAGGGGTCCAGGCTGCATCAGTGGACGGGAAGTAGGCTCAGACATTCACCACCAACTCCTTGCTCTGAGCCTGGAGATAGGCAAGGGCAAAACACACCCCTTCCACCAAGCCTTGAGCTAATTGAGATGACTCAGGAGCATAGACCCTGCACTGTCTTACAGGTTTCAGAGCCAGCCACATTTCCTCCCTGTCTTCCTGGAATTTGGGGTTTGTAATTGGAAGGGACAGCAGGACTCTTGTTCTTCCAGTATAGGAATCCCTTTTGCAGCACCCCATTGTCCTGGGTGGGAGCCCTTGCTAGCACCCCTCCAGCCACCATTTCCTAATGTCTCCCCTCTTGTGTGGGACAAGAGTCACATTCCCAGACCTTTTTGCCCATTGTTCCTCATTCCTCCTTCTGGTGTTAGAGGGAAAATGGCAAACTTTTCTCCCCAACAGCCTTTAAAACATTTGAGGCCAGAACATGTGAAGCCCTTTTGTCTCCACATTGGACTATTTCCCCAGGAGTAGAGAATAGATTTGAGCATGTGTTTTTCTTCCTCCATAATACATCATGGGAATGGAGAGATGGCCAAAGAGATGGATGGCCAGGACGTGCATTACTGAGCTCTTGACCTCACCCTACTAGAGAAATGTGTGACCAGAGGTTGCATAAGAGTATTTAATGACAAGTGGAGGTTTAGCCTCCAACCCTAGGACAGCCACCCCCAACCTAATCTGGGCCAGGTCTCTATATCAAGGCTGCCTGAGGGCCTATAATCAATTATTTGTTCTCCTCTCCCTAAGTTCTCACCTTTTCCTAACACTCAAACAGCAAGGAAAGTCCAGTAAGTGAGAAAAAAATAGGAGAGCAAATGTGTTTGCCCCATGCCTCCATAGAAGTAGAGAATCCATATTTCAGATGAGGAATTCAAGGCACAGAGAGGTTAAGTAACCTATCCACATCACACAGCAAGGAAACAGAGGGGCTGGGTCATAAATGAAGCTCATGTATCTCTTGTTCCTCATCCCACCATCTAGAAGCACCATTTCAGTGGAGAGAATTTCTTCTTTTTTTGGCCCCTTTTCAGAGCCAGTGAAGGCAGGCCTGACTACCTACCCACTGCTGGGTTTATTTCTAACCTCTCCTGTAGGAGGATATAGACAAACTAGGTGGGCTGGTGGACAAAAAGAGGAGGTGAGTGACCTGCTCACTCATGAGAGTGGGAAGGAGTGGTCTCTAGAGGGATGAGTCAAAGCCAAGGCCTTCCTGGAGTTGGAGGGACAGCAGTTTCCAGGAGTACCGCCCAAGGCTGTGGCTGTCCATGCTGGATTCAGGGGCCTGGGACAGCAACAGAATCCTAGAGACCTGGTTCCACCAATGATTTGCTGTTCTCTTCTCTGGTTCTCTGTCTTTCCTTCACAAAATGAGGGAGGAACCAATGATCCATTAGCTCAGAACAAGCCACTGGGTTAATACTAAAACCTTTATGTGTTCTTGTCTTCACTGAAATGATCTGAGTTTCAGTTATCCTGTGCAGATCAGGATATCTCACAATGGTATTATTGGGGTTTCCTGGCTATCTAGGACATCACCAGGATTTTTGGATTCTAGGAGTAAGAGAGAGGAGGATAAATAAACGGGTCCTGAGAGGCACCAAGGTTGAGAATCTCAGAATGGACCCAGATGCTGCCCTTGAGATTCTTCAGCCAGGAGGAGTGATTTTAAGTAAGGAGAGATGGAATCAGATTTGTATTATAGAACAGTCACTCTGGCAGCTGGTAGATTGAATGAGACCAGAGAAAGAGAGATAATTTGGGGAGTTCCTGTAATCACCCCTGTGAGAAGTGGTGAGGGCTGGGGTAGAGCAGCAGTGGTAGCTGTTGGAGAAGGGAGATGACCAGCATGACTCCTAGGAAAGTGAAAGGTCAGAGATGGTCTCATTCTACAAGATAGAGCAGGTTTAAGGGAGAGATGAGGAGTTCAACTTGGGAAGTCATGAGTATTAAGGATATATCCAAGTGAGATACCCAGGCCGGATCTGGACATAGAAATGTGATTTCTCAGTGGGAATGGACTGTGGGCCTGAGAAGAGGGAGAGAAGTGTGTGAGTGGCCGGTGGAGATGGGCTTAGGAGGAGACCGGGAGGAAGCATCCAGAAAACCAGGAGTCTCCTCAGGGATCACAGAAGGATGTGGCCATTCAGTCCTCATGGTGCTCCATGGTGCCTAATGCCTCCAGAGAACTCAAGTAAGGACAGAAAAGGTCATTTCACCAGTTAGGGCGTCTCTATTGACCTTGGCAATTTTGGTGGATCCCAACTACAGTAGTTCAGGATGGCAGAGGGGTAGCGGCAACAAATTAGGATTTGGAAATGATTGTTTTCATTGGCAATTTAGTGGTCAGATGAAGGAGGGAGAAGCTGACCTTGCTGGAGGCTTCATTTGTCTGGAAGAGGCTGGGGGTTGTTTACATGCTTAGAGGAAAGAGTCTGGAGAAAGAAAGGCTAGAGAGATGGGGGAGGGACAGGTGGATGAATTGAGGTGGGGGAGGTCAGGAGCCCTGGAGGAGGAGTAGCTGGGTTGGAAGGTGGGTGGGATGGGCTTCTGAGTAGGAAGGAGGGAGGTTCCTGGGAACTTCTGTCTCTGAGAAGGAGAAGCTGAAGTCATCTGCTGAGTCACAGGGAGGAGGAGGGGAGGAGGCTGGGAACAGGCTGAAAGTTTGAGAGAGCCTCTGGGGAGGGGAGGGAAGCAAGCTGGGGAAAGGCCGGCCATTCGAGGACCAGCTGGGCCTGGAGGCCAGGCGCCCTGAGGTTTTCTCCAGCAGCCTTCCACAGTTTGGGCCGGGGGCTAAGAAGGTTGAGGTCACACCACGCAAGGCAGGCAGTGGTCAGCTGTGGCCAAGGGACTTGGGTACAGGGAGCCCAATATATCAAAGAAGTCAATGCAAGGGATTGACTAAGACCCAGGTGAGATGGGGAAAATAAAGGTCAGGAGGGGGTCGGGGCTGGAGGCCTCAGGGACACAGAAGAACAAGAAGAGGGGAGTAGAGAAGTGGGCGTGCCAGAGGATCAGGAGAGTGAGGTGTTGCCATTCTGGGAGGCCCCCAAGACTCACAGAAAATTCTGGGAGTAGACATGGGCTAGGGCTAAGGCCCAGATTTGAGGAGGTTCTCCCCAAAGGCTCTGGTGAGAGATGCTATGTCTTGAGGCTGGAAACGAGGAAGAAGCCAAGGGCTTGGACAAACTGAAGCATGATTACAGTGTTCTCCTGCTTTGTAATTTTTTCATCCACTGGGTCATGCAGGTGAATGAGAAGAGGCACCAGGCAGAGTGGGGACAACGACTGTGATTCCTGAGGGGCTGGATATCCTGGGGTTACTCCTGGAGTAGAGGAATAGCCAGGGAGGAGGCCCTGAGGCAGACAAAACAACAACAAACCTACACAAACAAACAAACAAAACACAGATGGGTAAAGAATAGTGGCAGAGACATAGATTCAGTAGAGAGACACACACACAAATACACAAGGATCCAACAGATGCACAGACAGGAAGACAGACTGCCTAAGACAGAGATAGGGCGAGGAGGTGCTAAGCAGGCTGGCCAGATGCCCACAGCTCCTCCCGGAAGCTGCTGGGCTGGACCCAATCAGTGCAAGATAGATGGCTGCTCTGGAAGGCCAGAGGCCACCAGGCAAGGCAGCTGGGCCATCTCTTTCCATTTGCACAGCCTGCTGCAAAAAGCCCAGCCAGGTAACTGTCTGTGCACAAGCAGACTGAGGAGTGCCCCCTGAGGGCTTCCTGAGGGCAGCAGGTCAGAGAAGGGAGTTGCTTTGGAGGCAGGGACCCCTGCTCTGCCTCTTGCTAGCCGTGAGGTTTAGCAGCTCCCTGCAGTCTTCATTCCCAACTGTAAAGTGAGAACAACCACCCAACCCTCAGTGATCCTGACATTTTCACTTGTTCCACAGAGATAGGGTCCTGGATAGCCTGGGAAACAAAAGGTGTCCTTTAGGGCTAACAAGAACTTGGAGGTAACAGATGCCTTCTGTTCCCAGTACTCTTTGGGGATAGTTCCAAAAATATGGCCAAGCAGGTGGTGAGTCATGAGAGTATGTTGTGACCCCAGCTCTGAGAGCTGCGCAATTGATAAAGATCCTACCAATTAAGGGCTCCTATCCACCTCCCCTCATCCCCAAGCCCCAGCACTGAACTCATGCTGTGTCAAGCCCTGTCAGAACAAAGAAGAAAGGACATATTTCATCGCTCTATCCTAAGTATCCAAGGGATTTGCCCCAGATGGTAGCCCTCCACAACTAGGTTGGAAAAGACCCTCCTGATCACCAAAGCCACCTACAAACTGGCTTCATCCTGCCTCTTTGCCATTCATTTGCTCCTTCATTCGTTCAAATGTTGAGTGCCTACAAGGTGCATAAAATTTCGTAGGTGAGACAAGCAATGCCGTAATGAGAAGGCAAACCCAGGATGCTGGGGGAAGACAGAGGGGACACATCACATTTTTGGCCTTCAACTTCCCTCTTCCAGAAAGCTTCCTACAACTTCTATTAGGAGTGACTTCTTCTGCCTCTAAGCCCACAACACTTCACCAAAGCCCTATACACTGAAGTCTTATACAAGAGCTAGGAATGTATATGCATTTTTGTCCCTATAGATTGTCTCCTCTTTGGGGCAGAGCCCAGATCTCATTCACCTTCGCATCTTATCAAGCTCAGCACAGTAGCAGGGCATCAGAGTTCAATGAATATGTATTAGCTGTGTATCTTTTAATGTCAGTGGAGTTCAATAGATGCATAATATTTTGTGTCTTTAAGCCTCAGTCTTTTCCGTTGTGAAGTGGGGATAATTCTCACTTCCCAGCGTGGCCAGATGGAGCAAATGAGATGCTGCACACGAAGTCCCCTGGCAAGCTGGAGGCTACATATCTGTGTAAAGCCATAGGCTGTTGCTAATAATATAGCAAGGCCAGAGCTGGATGCAGAGGCAGGGAGCAGGTGCCGCTCTCTCTGCAGCTTCTCTTCCTGCCTAACAGAGGTGGAGGGGCTCTCTGAGTCTGAAACAACCGAAATGTGGGCAGCCAGACTGCAATGAGAAAAGAAGCCAGAGGGAGTCCAAATATCCAGTTTCAGAGTCTGCCTCTAGCTCAGGGTGGGTGACCTTGGGCAAATCAGTCCTTTCCCTGAACATCAGTTTCTCCCTCTGCCAAGTAGGATTAATCTCTTGCTGGCTGGAAACAGAGATAAGACAAAGTCCTGGTGAGAGCTAGAATGAATAGGAACCCCCACGTCAATGTCCAAATACAGTTGGACACTGTTGTGGAGTCACAGTGAGGTGTGCACCAACTCCTCAGCAGACATCAACCCTTCCCTTCCACCCGCTGATGGAGTCAGGCAGCAGCCCCTCTCCCTGGGAGCCTGGCTATAATTTCTGGCCTAGAGTGGTTCTCAAATATCTATTGAATAAATAAGAGAATGAATGAACAAATAAATAAATGGGGTCCCAGGGAAGAAGTACCACTCTAAATCTCCTGAAGCATTCATTAGAGCTCCCACTTTGGCCAGGTCAACAATTCATCCTCTGTCACTTCCACCAGTCTAATCCATCTTCATCCCTCCCTACATTATTATAGTAGTCTCCAAACTGGTTTCCCTGCTTCCATCTTTTTCTCCTACTGATATCTATCCATCCCTTCTCCACAGGTTGACCAGAGTGATCTTTTAAAGATTCAGATATTAGGTCTCTCCTCTGCTTAAAACCCTCTAGTTAGCTTGGCAGTACTCTCAGCCTAATGTCAGTAATCTTCCACGAGCCTACAAGTGTCTCCTCTCATCTCAATTCACCATCTCCCCTGAACCTCTGTTCCAGCCATCTGATTCTTTTTTTTCATGTGGGTGGTTCCCTGGCTGGGAATCGAACCCAGGCTGCAGCGTTGACAGCACCGAAGCCTTAGTCACTACACCACCAGGGAACTCCCAAGCCATCTGATTCTTGTTCCATTCCTCTAATAAAGACAGTTTCCCTTTCCTCTCACTAAAAGTAATTTTCTTCCAAAAGCTTCCCATGGAACCTCCCTCCAGACTAAGTTAGGGCACCCTGCAACCTGCCCCTGACATAGCACCCTGTCCTTTCCCATGACAACTCTCACCAGGCTTTGAACCATTGATCTGTCTTCTGCCAGACTGTAAATTCTAGAAGAGCGGGGACCTGGTTTGCCTTGTGATCTGCCTTTTCACTCCTGCCTGACACAAGAAGGGGCTCAAATACTTGCTGCGTAGCTGAGTGAGCTGGAAAGGAAGAATGAAAGTAGTCCTTGAGAGTAAGACAAATTGAAGCCGATCAAGGCACATCAGGAGCAGGGTGTGTGATGTGGTGTGATGTGTGTGTCCCTAACAGGCCACATCCTCAGTGTGACCCTGCACCCTCTATACAGCTGGTTAAACTCTCATTTAGTACACATGTCTGTGAATGTCCCAGCCCGGCCCTTTCCGATTCCAGTTTTATTGCAAACTGGCCTTACAGGCCTCTCTCAATTATTCTCCTTCGAAAACAAGAGTAAACATTCCAGCCCGCGCCGACTGGGTAGGCCAAACGCTCTTCCTCAGATGCGAAAGGCCGCTCACATTAAAAAACGTCCCGTTCTTGGGAGTCCTTCCCGACTCTCCTTTTCGGTCCCCGCGAAGGCCACGCCAGGGCTCCGCGCTCAAGCAGCGACCAGCCCCGCCCCTCCAGCGACCAAGCCCGGGACGCTCCCAAAAGCTCCCAGGGGCGCGCCGGGGAGGAGTTAGTTCCAGGGCAGAGTGCGTCCCCTTCGCCTTTGGTCCCGCCCCATCTGCGCAGTCTTAACTTCCTGTGATTGGCTGTGCCGGTCCCAGGCTCTCCAATCAGAAGCCTGACATGGAGCCAGGGCTTCAGTTTCCAGGCCGGGTAGGCTCCTACCCGCCCTCCCCTTCCCTGCCCGCCCCGATCCTCGCCACAGCCGTGACTCAGCAGGAAGGCGTGACCCGACTAGGCGGGAAGGGCCGAGCTACGCCATCTCCTCACCCCCTATGCCACTGAGGATTTGTCGGCTGAGAAGGGAGTCCCTAGACCTCGTCCCAGAGCTTTCTCTGTGACCCAGGAAAACTGATGCCTCAATGCCCTTGGTTTTCCTTCTATACAGTGAAGATAAGGACAAACCTCCCTGGTAGCCAAGAGACAGGATAGTACTAATTAGTAGGAAGAGCGAGGGGCTTTTGGAGTTGGTCTGATCATGGTGCGAATCATGCCCCCTAGTTAGCCAGCTGTGTGATCCTGGCCATCTTTCTATCCTCATGTGTGAAATCAGAGAAAGATTTTACCTCCATCTCAGGTTGTGAAAGTGAAATGAGACAGTGTACAGTACACAAATGGGGAGGGAAACAAAAATGGCAAGTTTCATAGGTTGCTGCAGAATTCCAGTTAGGAGAGCCAGCTTTGGCTAGCAAAACAAAAAGGACGATTTTGGAAGCTAGTCCTGGAGGCTAAGCAGTAAACAAGATAGCTAGACAGTTCTGCATAATAAATGAGCAAGAACCCAATTGAAAAATGGGCAAAGGACTTGAAAAGACATTACTCCAAAGATACACAAATACCCAATAACCACAAGAAAAGGTACGCAACATAATTAGTCATTAGGGAAATCCAAATCAAAACCAGGAGGTAACACTTCATACCCACCTGGAAGGCTAAAATACAAAGTGGGGAGGGGCTGGAAATAAGGGAACCAAAACAATTAGCAAGCATGTGGAGCAGTGGAACCCTTGTGTTTTGCAGGTGGGAATGTAAAATAGCGCAAAATGTGGTACACAGTTCAGCAGTTCCTCAGCAATTCCACACCTAGGTATATATCCACGAGAATTGAAAACAGGTTCTTAAACAGATATGTGTACACAATGTTCCTAGTACCATTATTCATAATAGCCAAAAAGTGAAAACAGCCTGTGTTCATCAGCAGATGAATAGATAAACACAATTTGGTAATTCCATGCAAAGGAGTATTACTTCACCATTAAAAATAATGAAGTAGGGGTTCCCTGGTGGTGTAGTGGCTAGGCTTCGATGCTCTCAACGCAGCGGCCTGGGTTTGATTCCCAGCCAGGGAAACACCCCCCAAAAAATAAATTTAAAAAATTATGAAGTACTGATACATGCTACAACCCAAATGAACCTTATGCTAAGTGAAAGAAACCAGGCTTAAAGAACACATATTGCATGATTCCATGTCTATGAAATATCTAGAATAGCAAATCCATAGAGACAGGAAGTAGATTAGTGATTGCTAGTGGCTGAGGGAAGTGGGAAGGGGGAGTGACTGATAATAGATATGGGGGGAGTGGAAAGAAGAAATGTTCTGGAATTAAGATAGCAGTGATTGTTGCACAACCATGTGAATTTACTAAAAAGTACTGAATTTTATACTTAAAAGGTGTGAACTTTATACTATGTGAATTATATCTCAATAAAACTTTTTTTAAGCAATGAGCAAAAATGTGGGAATCAGATGACTTGCAAAAGGGAGAAGAAAGGAGGTAGTAGAAGATAGGGAGGACCCCAGCATTGGGATAGACCATTAGGGCTAGAGTAGAGAACATCAATGAAAATTATCTGAGTATATGTACACGGGCTTTTTAAAAACAGGATATCTAATTTTAAATTTTCAGTTGTTTGGTTGGCTCTTGCTCCAAGTCAGCATTGGTGAAACTTTTGGAGTGAAGGCTTAGTCAGTGACAAGGAACAAGGAGCATCACAGAGGAGGCAAAAGCAGGTGGGAGATTCAGAAATCAGCAAAATTCAGAGCAGAATCCAAGCTAGAATTCCTGAGGTTTTTGGTAGGGATGCTGGGTATCCTACTTTAATGGGAGGTACCTAGCTGGGTCCTTTTAATTAAATCTTAAGAGGCAAGGTGCTCTCAGCAAGTTGAATGAGGGAGGAGAGGCTGATATCGGGGGTGCCTATATCACTCATTTTCTAATGGATTCTCATAACCCTTAGATAAAACTTCTCTCAATGGTTTACAAAGCCCTAAGTGGTCTGGCCCGTCCCAGCTTTCCTGACTCATCTCAGCATGTCCCTTTTTGCCCTAGTCACAATGCCCGTCTCACAGGTCCTTCTGCAGGTCAGGCTAAATCCCCACTAAAGGGTCTGGAAGGCCAAAAGTTCATGGCCAGCTCCCTCTCACTACTCAAGCCCAGCTCAAGTCTCACCTCCTCAGAGGCTCTCATTGACCACTCAATTCCTACAACTCACTCCTCTATTTTCTTTATAGCACTAGTCAGTAGTTCAAATTCTCTTGGCTATTGATTGCTTCAATGGCTTATCACTGATCTCTTGAAGGTAATCTGTGCCTTACAAACCAGAAGTTAGTCTACATCTCTTCTTGCTCTGCAGCCCTAGAGCTCAGCACAATGCTTGGTCTAGGACACAGGTGTTCCAGAAATATTTGCTCATGCCCTTCATTTACTTGACAAATATTATTTCAGCACCTTCTGTGTGGGAGATCCTGCGTACAAAGTTAGGCACAACAGACCCAGACCCACCCTCCAAGGCCTCCTGGGCTCATGGAGGGTACAAAGAAGTTAGCAATCTGTTGAGATGCAGGAGTAAGGGCTTTCACTGGGGAGGTACAGGGTACAGTACAGACTCCCTGTTCAGACTGGGAGGAGGTGGTATCAGTGAAGGTCTTCTGGAGAAAATGAAAGCTGAGACATGAAGCTAAATAAGAGTTGACTGAGGGGAAGAAGGGGAGTGGGTGACACGTATTCCAGGCAGAGAGAACAGCATGTGCAGAGGCTTGGTGGGAAGAAAGCCCAGACATTAGAGGAATTGAAAGTAGTTCAGCCTGACTAGATCCTGGCAGCAAGTGGTGAGGAATGATGCCAAAATCACAGGCAGAGCCAGACTGTACAGGACCTTGAAAACTGAACTAAGGAGTTGAGGAAGAGCACTGGGGAGCCATGAAAGGGGTTTGAGCAAGGGAGTGGCACCATCAAATTTGTAAACATTAGACAGTTCACTATTCTTGTGGTTGGGGCGTGGGTTGGGAGACAGGAAGACAGTGAAGAAGCTGTGGTAAGAAATGTGGGGTAGTGGCTTAAGGCTTCGGCACTGTCATTGTCAGCGCTGCGGCCTGGGTTCAATTCCCAGCCAGGGAGCTACCCACATACAAACAAACAAACAAAAAAACAAACAAAAACATAAAATTATTAAAAAAAAATGTGGTGATGGAGAGAAGTAGACAAATTCCAGCAGGGTTTGGGAGATGGAATCAACAGAATTTAGTGATTAATTAGGTTTTTTTGGAGGAGGGCATAGGAATAGTTGGGGAGAACACCCAGGTTTCAGCTTAAACTAGTGGCAGGTAGTGCTACTTACTAAACAGGGAAATCCAGGTGTAAGTGTTGGAGACAAAGTTCTGAGTGGGTCAGGTTGCGTTTCAGGAGAGTACAAGCACTAAAGTCAGCATTGGACTATTCTGAGTTCCTCCAGGGCAAACCCCTGTCTTATTTATGTGTGTGCTCCCAATCCCACTGAGCCCCTATAAATAGAACACCAAATGTGCTGAATAAAAGAGTGAACACAACCAGCCTTCATAATTGGCTGAGAAACAGGTTTCAGGTAACCCACAGGAGAGTCTCAGTCAGGATGATCTAGGTTTGGCTGCTCTGATAAACAACCCCCAATCGCAGTAGTTTACAACGCTCTCTATGTCCATCTTGAGTCAATGAAGGTTTTGCTCCAGGTGGCCCTCACTCAGGGACATAGGTTGATGGAGCCTCTACCATATGGAACCTTACTGGTTACCTTGAAGGAAGGGAACTTGGCAGATTGTGCTCAGGTCCTTGAAGGCTTCTGCAGGGACGGGGGCGGGGACTTCTACACACATTTCATTGGCCAAAGCATGTCATAAGGCTATACCTCACTTCAAGAGGACAGGGAAGTGCACAGCTACACATGCCAGGAAAAGGGAGAACTGGCCATGTTGGTGACCAGTACTAATGGGCATCAAGAATCTTAGGTTCTTGTTCTGGGTCCACTGCGAAACTTGGACAAGTCATTTCCTTTCTCTGAGCTTCAGTTTTTCCTGTCTATAAAAAGGGACAAAAATACTTTCCTCACAGGGCTGCCATGAGGGTCAAATGAGAGAACATCAATGAAAGCACTTTGTTTAGATGTAAAAGTGTGAAGCCATGATATTTCTTAGGACAATGGAGAGGCACACTCTAATGTTGGTGTGGCTCAAGTGGCTATGACCACTCCAGCTAAGCAGAATCTGAGCATGTTGCATTCAAATCTGGGGGCTGAGGGGTCATAGAGCATCCCTATCTGACTCCCTGAATTTTTAAGCATTTTCATTCTTTACACTCCTCCAGCCTCCATTTCTCCAATGCCACAGTGTAGGTCAGAGAGCTCCCCAACAAGTCGAGACAAAGCCATTACTGCCAAGAGCCGATGGAGTTTGGAGCTAAGTGTCTGCCTCCCTCCATGGCTGGGAGCCCGGAGCCAGGTTTAGAGGCTGCAGGAGGCAAAACAAGGGCCTCCCAAAGATGGACAGGTCCTAATCCCCAGAGCTGGTGAGTATGTTACTTTACATGGCTAAAGGGATTGTGCAGATGTGATTAAATTAAGGATCTTGAGATGGGGAGATTACCCTGGATTATCCCAGTGGGTCTAACATAATCATAAGAAGTTTAGAGAATGGAAGAGGGAGGCTGAAGAATCAGAAGAGATTGAGATGGTGGAAAGAGCAGTCAGAGTGATGTAATTGCTGGCTTGAAGGAGGTGATGAGCAGGCATGGAATGCAGACAGCCTCTAGAAGCTGGAAAAGGTAAGGAAACAGATTCTCCAGTAGAGCCTCCAGAAAGAACACTACCTTGCAAACAGGGAGCTTAGCTCAGGGAGACCCATTTCAGATTAGTGACCTCAAGAACTGTAAAATAATCAATCTGTGTTGTTTCTAGCCACTAAGTGTGTGGTCATTTGATACAGCAGCTATGGAAACTAATACAGAGCTTGTGAGCTGGACCTGGAGGACAGAGGCTTGATGCTAAACAATTGTTACTGGCAAGTTACCCATCCTGGGGCTGAAAGAGGTTCTGGCCAGATCCCCCAATTCTCTGCCCCTGAGCTGCAGGTGAGGTGCCCTAAAAGCAGCGCCTGAGGAAGCCCCAATGCTTCTTTGCTCTTCCTCATCTGCCTTTCTGCCTCCTCCTGACTTTTTTCTCTTCTAATGACTCTACCACCTTGCTACATAACCTTGAGCAGACCACTTCCTTTTGCAGGATCTAGGAAAGCAGAAAAGAGAGAAAAAGAAAAACAAAATAAACAAAACAAAATGAATGATAAAAACAAAACAAAGAAAAGCAGGAATGGACCAGGAGACCCTCTGGGGGCCTTCCAGGCCTGACATTGTGAGTCAGCATTTCCAGGATGTGATCGGCCTGCAGAGAGCTCTCTGATGATGTTCTTGAACCGCCCTCCATCCCCAAGCCTCCAGAGAATTCTAACCAGTCTTTCCTGCTGCCTCAAACAATGTACTTGTGCCAGAACATCGACTTCAGTTAAGACAGGGGGGACAATGCTTTATTGACTTGGCACCTATGAACGGGTGGCTACAGGCCCCCAGGGTTCTTTGCTATTGCAAAGTGCAGGCTCTGCAGTAGGGGCAGCATAAATCAGAGATGCTGGTTTCAGCTGCAGAGAGGGGCCACTGTCCCTGCTTTGGCCCCTCCAGTCCCCTTGTCCAGCCAAGCACCATCTGAGTCCAGGCCCTCACGGATTAGGCCAGGGCAACAACCCAGGTTCTTCTACAGTCCCAGGCAGTCTAAGGTAAGAGCTGTAGGCCTCTCCTGCCTTCCCTCTTCTTGGGGATTCCAAGATGGATAGGAAAAAGGGAAATATCTCATTTTCAGAGAGCCCCTGATCCTTCTGGACTAGGTTCCAGGAAGACAGGATCAAGGGTGCTATAATAAGAGCTCCACCAAAGAGGAGAGTTAGGAGTCATTCCCTTCTCCGAATTTTCTGTTTTGCCTGAGGAGAAGGTGGGAGCTTTCATTGAACTGGGCCCACAACAGCTGATGACAGGTGAGGTCACACAATAATTGATGGGATAGAGCCAAGCTCCCCCATGCAGGATCACACCATCTGGGCAGGCTCTCTCCCAGGCCAGAGGAGGGAAGGGCTAAGTGAACTGCAGTTGTAACAGGAGGAAGGCTTCCTGGAGGAAGAGGGGCAGGCCACAGTAGGCTCCCAGAAGAGGTGGTCTGCAGAGCGGGCTGGGTCACAACAGCTGGCACAGGACACTGGCATCCTCGCTGTGGTCACAGTTGTGGGCATCCCAGCGGATATGAGAGCAGAGCAGAAGGGCGCTCTCATCCCCACGGCACTTGACATTGTCCAAGAGGATAGGGCCTCGGCCTGGGCCAAAGTGGGCTTCTCCAAGGGCTGCCAGAGCCTGGCCACAGCCCAGCTGGTGGCACAGGACACCGGCTGCCCGCAGGTCCCAAGCATCATCACAAACAGTGCCCCACCTCTGCCCTAGGAAGAGTTCTACACGTCCCTCACATCGGTGGGCTCCATTGGCCAGGCGTAGGTGCCCTGTGGGGGGACAAGGCCCAGGGTTGTAAGGTGCTAACCCATGCCAGGCCACTCTCCAGCAAGGCCAGGGAAGGGGTAGATAGAAGAGGCAAAGGGTGGTGGTTTGAGACACAGCATTGCCCTGGAAGCCATGGACAAAGGCAGACAAATGAGATTAAAATAGGAAGGACACTCAGTCCAGATTCAGTCTCCAAATGGAAGAACATGTACAGCCCTTGTGGGGTGTTTTAGGCATGCTGGGTGCTCCATTTCTACTCTCTCCTTAGTCTTCTGTTAATTATCCCCATACCTTAGCCCCAGGGCTGCTCTCTGGAGACTGTGATTGTGACCCCTAAAGTCATCATTGCCTGCCTTCATCCCCTGGACTCCCTAGGCTAAGGAGTGAATTGTTTCATATTTCTCCTCAGGACAGAAGCCCCGTTCCCTCATTTTAGTCCCATTTCTGAAATCTCTAGATTCCTCTAGCTTAAAACCCAAGTCCCTCTCTCTGGACACCGTACCTCTATTAATGAGACTAGAGACTAACACAAAAAAACAAAGGTTCCAGAACCTGGTGCAAATCTGCTGAGCTATGTAACTCCAGGCTGTGACCTCCCCCAATTCTGGTCCTTCCTATCCTGATGCCTCCATTTCCCCCCTTGGGGTCTGTGGTCACCTACCATCCCTGGGCCGAGGAGTGGGCATCCGGGTGGTCTCAGAACCATCCTGCTGGACCAGCTCCTCTGGGCCTGCCTCAGCAAAAACAAAGAAAAAGAGGTGGTTGTCACATTGGAGAACAGGTTCGTTGAGGCCAGGTCACCTCCTACTCTCACAAGGAAAGCCTGATTTGGGAACAACGGACTTCACGGGACCAAGAACTGGAATGAAAAATGATGGCTGTGCTTGCTTCACCCTGGGACTCAAAGCAGAATTCTTTGTAGTCTATCCCTTTGTGGCCAAGGCTACTAGGCCTGGGGCACCAAATGCAGGTGAAGATATCAATTCCCACACCAATTAATGAACAGCAGCATTTAAAAATGTGTCAGATTCTGCAAACACCCCTTTCCATTGATTCCACCCCAAGGTCAGACGCTTGTTCCCCGAAAGCTGATCAACTCTCCCTGCTTACTTTGCAGGTCTTTGACTCAGCAGAGAAAAAACGGTCCCGCCCTTCCAAGATTTTCAAAACTTATCCCTGGATTCCAGTCTCCCACCTCGGGTATAGCTCCTCACTGCCGAACACTGTGCGCTCCCCAAGCCCCACCCCACTGTCTCACTGCGGAGGGCGTTCCCTTCCTGCCCCACCCATGCCGCGCAGCGGCGGAGTGCGTCATGGGGGGGCTCCGCCTCTCTGCAGAGTGAGCGTCCTCTAAGGCTCCGCTCCCGCTGCAGTGCGGCAGAGTCCTCACGTGCGGCCCCGCCTATTTCTTAACAGGTCCCACCGGCCCGCGCCGCACTGCGTGCCTACGTGCGCCCCGGCTCATTTCTCAGCTCCTGCCTGGTTTCGCTCACGCGACTGTACGCACCTGCGCGCGCCCGCGCTGCAGTGCGTGCCTACGACGGCTCCGCCCATTTCTGATATCTCGCTTGCCCAGCCCGCGCTGCAGTACGAGCTTGAGAGAGTACGAGTCTGCGCGGAGCCCAGCCCGCTCCTTGGTGGCTGCGCTGCCTAGTTCGTGCAATAGTGTATCTCTGTGTCCGGTTCCGCCGTTCCTCACCTGAGCAGAGCGCGCCCGCATCCTCGTGGTGACCGCAGTTGTGCTGACCCCAGCCCAGGTGGAAGCAGTCGCTCAGGCGGGCCTCCGTGCCGGCGCAGCCCACGTTGTCCAGCAGCACGGGGCCGCGACCGTAGCCGAAGTGACCGAGGCCCGTGGCGCCCAGCGCAGGCCCGCACCCTGCTTCGCGGCAAGCCACACGCGCATCCGCGAAATCCCAGTCGTCGTCGCACACGGTGCCCCAGCCCCCGGCGTACATCACCTCCACGCGGCCGCGGCACGGGCCTGGGCCACCCACCAGCCGCAACCGCCCGCCTGCAGGGCACACAGGCCCGCGGCCAGAGGGGCTGGAGCCACTTGCTCCCGTGCAAAGTCCCGGCCCCACCTTCTCCCACCCACCTCACGGAATTCCTGCTCTGCCACTTACTTTTCCTACCGGCGGCCCAGGAGGCTGTGGTGAACAGTGCTGTCTCCCTGGAAGGCAGGGCACCGAGTCTTGTAGCTGTGGAGACAGGGCACCTGGAGCATTCGAAGGGTACAAGCCTTCTGGCCTACAGCAGGGGCGCCTACTGGGACCCCCAACTGTACCACCCCTGTACCTCATACTCAGCCTCAATCCTAGAGTCATCATGTTGATTGGTGTGGTGGAGTCCTCAGCAAACTTGATTTGAATGAACCAAATCCTATTTCCAGGCATTATCCTAATTTCAATCCCAGTGATAGCTTCAGCCCTAATTCCAAATGTACTTCTATCCTTCTTTCAGTTTTTAGCCCAACCCTCTCACAAGACCTCTCAATTCCCAAGCTCATCACCAACCCAAGTTTTACTCAGAGCTTTGAATAAAGAAATCTCTTACTACCCCCTCTCCCACCCTGCTGAATTTTTCAGAGGTCTGGATTTCATTCTTGATCCATCTGTTCATCTGTTCTCTCACCCATCTCTACCATCTGGCCAAGAGCCCTGGCCTAGTAGTTAGGGACCCCTTCCTGTGGATCCAAACAGCTTTCTCAATTCCCAGCTCTATCCACCTTCCCGGGACCATTCTAACCTGGGGGGCTATGCTCCTTACCCTCTGGCTCTGTGTGCCAGGCCCATTCCTCTCTTGTGGCTGAGGGTGGCAGTGCTGTGAGAGTGGGGGCAGCCAGAACTAGAGTAGGAGAGAAGGAGCAGGGTCAGAGGCCGACATTCTGGTTCCTGCTCAGCCTTTGGCTGTCAGGATAATGTTGTCTCTCTGAAGAAGACAATTGATTTTACTTGCAGCTGGGGTACAAGAAGGTCTGTCCCACTTTGACAGTGGTGGTGATTTACTTGGGTGCACAGGTGTACACATCACAGTTTATATAGAACTTTCACAAACATGCTTTCATTTTTCTTTGGTGTTCTCAGAAACCCAATGTGTGTCCAAGATGAGGAGCTAGACAAGGCCTTTCCCACTGTGGAGAGCCATGCACAGGCCTGAGGAGCTTGCAGAACAAGACTCATTATCTCCATCCTACAGATGAGCTAGGACTAGAAAAGGCAAGACCATGAAGCAAGGTTAGCCATTACTTTGCAAGGCTCACTGTGTGACCATAAGTATGGCTCTGCCTCACACGGCCTCAGCTTTCCCAATCTGTAGATTGGGAATAATGGCCTCTGGCATGGGCAAACATTTTATATTCCATGGAGTGGAGTCCATCTGTGAAGTGCCATTAGAAGATCTCTCAAATTGGGACAGGAGCCAGGAGGGGGGAAATATTATAAGAGAATCAGGATTACAGAGGGTTGTGCTGGGTAATTACAGGGACATACTTGGGCTACAATGGAGTATTTCTGGGGTAATTCTAGAGTACTATTACTGTGAAATATTCCACAAAGAATACGTAGAAATTGCTACAAAATTCCATGGGCATTCTTGGGGTACTGCTAGATAATTCTGCAGTATTGGTAGAGCAAAATTGCCCTATTACACAGCTGTGGAGCTCACCACAAAGAGTACTGGGTTTTTTTGAGGCACTTCTAGAGCACTGCTGAGGTATTAAAAGTAATTTCGAGGCTCTGCGAAACACCGAAGAAACCGCCAACCGCCACTACCCGGCCCCTCCCAGGCCCCACTCAGCCTGACTCCGACATCAGGACAAGGCCCCGCCCCGCGCCGCCCCGCGCCGCCCCGCGCCGCCCCGCGCCGCCCCGCGCCGCCCCGCGCCGCCCCGCGCCGCCCCGCGCCGCCCCGCGCCGCCCCGCGCCGCCCCGCGCCGCCCCGCGCCGCCCCGCGCCGCCCCGCCCTTCTTCCCGGAGCCCGCACCTGCGCAGAGCGCTCCGGCATCCTCGTGGTGGCCGCAGTTATGCACGCCCCAGCCCAGGCTCAGGCAAGCTGCCAGGCGGGGCTCGCTGCCTTCACAGTGCACGTTGTCCAGCAGGATGTGTCCCGTGCCATAGCCGAAGAAGGCGTTAGTAGTGGCGGCCAGAGCCTCCCCGCAGCCCAGCTGGCGGCAGACCACGGTGGCGTCTGGCAGCCCCCAGTCATCATCACACACTGTTCCCCACAGACCACCGTGCAGGATCTCCACTCGGCCCTGACACGGGCCCACACCCCCGACCAGGCGCACGCTGCCCTCACCTGGTGACGGCGTTGAGGGGGTGGGGCAAGGAGCAAATCCCACAGGGCTCTGCCTCCCATCCCCTCCTAATTGAATGTGCTTCCACAATGCCCCAGGCCCCACCATATACCAACAGCGCGTGTTGTCCCAGGATCCAGGAGCTACTCACCCCAGAACACTTCCTCCCACAGTGCAGATTGGGGATGGTTTGTGGAATCAGAGGACAGAGGGGCTTTGGCTGTCACTTCCTGCCTAAAAGCAACCCGCCCTGCCCTTGTTCATTCTCTCCTGAGTGTCTAGGTTGTGCTGCTTCCTTGTTTAAGACTGCAGTGAAAGCCTTCTCACCTTTCCAAGTGCAGCACCAATAACTCTTCCTCTAGAAAGCCCTCCCTGATCTCTGATGGATTGGACCCTCTCCCTCCTCTCGACTTCCTTGCCTTTTCTGCCCCTCTTTTAGAGGACTTTTCATTTTATTGTTCTACATCCTATCAGCATTTCTGTCCATATCTGGCTCTCCCATTAAGATAAAGCTCCAGCCCTCACCTCTCTCACTTTCTCTAATCTTGTGCTTTCTCTTAATCATTGAACAGGAATTCCTTCCCTACCCAGATGGCGAGCAGCCTGAGTGGGTGCAGGGGACAGTGTAGTGCAGGGGAATAACCAAACTCACCCATCAGTAATCCTATTCCCACAATTTAGGGTGGTATGGGAGACTCTTCTCTGGGTCCCTCTCTTAAGACTTAGGTGGTCCCCCACATTGCCCTTACTTACCTTTCCCATTCTGGGGAGTTGTAGGGAGCACCCTACTGGTTAACACTTTCTTCGTTAGAAGCTGCGTGGGCAAGAACTCTGGGGAGGAATCAGGGTGGAAGAGAGGAGGACATATGAATCTTTCTGTTCTCCATCCTCACACCCACAGGTGTGTGAGTAGCAGGGCATGGACTCCTAAGGTACCTGCCCCTCAGGGCCTCTGGCCACACAAAAGATCAAAGCAAGGAACCCTGGGGTATGAGAGGAGAAAGGTCCCTCTGAGTCTAGAAGAGTTCTTTTAGTTCTTAAAGCAGCATAACAACACTGTAAAATCAGAAACTCAGATGGGGCCACAATCTGTGTTTTAATGAATTTTCCAGGTGATTTTCTTGAAAACTAAAACCACTGCTCTCAGGGTCAAAGCCTCTCAGAGATGTCTGCTTCAGTTCTAAGCCAAGGGGAACTTATAGCCAGTATTGACCCCAATTATATGACTTTAAATATGGGAAGGGGGCTCTACTGGGATAATCAAAGCCCTACATGAAAGAGTGATGCAGGTTTTCAGCCAAGGTCACACAATGAGCCAGAATCACCACTGGAGCCCAGGGCTCCAGACAGCCAGCCTAGGGCCCTTCCCCAGCACCATGCAATGCAGCCATTGACTTGGTTTTCTACTAGGGACAGTGTTATTGTTGGGAAGTCCCTTTATTTACCTAACCTTCAGCCCTGCTGCCCTCCTAGATCACAGGCCTATGCTCACCATCGCACAGGACAGCCACGTCTTCATAGTGAAAGCAGTTGTGGACTCCCCAGCCTCGGCTGCCACACTCACTCAGAGCAGCTTCTTGACCGCGGCACTCCACGTTGTCCAGCAGGATGGGGCCTCGGCCCTGGCCAAAGGCGAGGGGCCGCGGCACAGGCAATGCCAGGCCACAGCCCAGCTGACGACACACCACATTGGCGTCCACCACGTCCCAGTCATCATCACAGACGCTGCCCCAGGAGCCACCATGCAGGACCTCCAAGCGCCCCCGGCAGCGACTTGGACCCCCCACCAGCCTCAGCTCTGTGGAGAGGGTTGAGCTGACACCAGGAGGATCACTGGGTCCAACCTACAGGATGCCCCACCTTGTCATGAAGCTGTGGGACCCTTGGGAACAGTCCCTTCTAGGTTTTATTTCTCCCTTTTTATAAAATGGGGAGACTGGTACAATTTTTGGCGGGGCCTCTAGAGTAACAGAGGTCTTCTGTCTGAGCATCTGAGTACCTGAGGTCAGGACAGGGGTGGGGAGGGAGGATCAGGGGCACCTACCTGGAAAGGGCAGTGGGGTGGGCTGTAGGGCGCTGGCTGAAACAGAGTGAGGACAGCATTGGCCTCTCTGCCCCCTCTCTTGGCTGCCTGGCCCCAGGAACACCACCTCCCCTCCCACCAGGGTTCTTACCATCCTCCCCCTCCTCCTTACTGCTCCTGCTTGCCTCTTCTCTTTCCCTGACTATCCCAGTTGGTCTCCTTGCTTCACCCCTCTCCCATTGGTCGAGGGCCACCCAGAGATCTGCCTGAGACACAGGTCTGTTTCTCCCATGCCACTGCAGAATCTCTCAAGGACTTTCCATTTCTTGCAGAAATCACAGCCCGTGAGCTTTCTCTACAAAGCCTTTTAGCATCTTCTGAGCAGCCTCATCTTACTTCTTAATCTCCCATTAGCCTTGTGTCCAGGACTTTAATCCTGCAGTCTCCTCTCCTTGAACAGTTCTGGCAAATCCTGCTCATTACAGCCCTGCAGATCCTTCAAAACACAGCTTGGAGCCCCCTCCTCCAGGAAGCCTTCCTGGATCCCTCAGCTGGAAGTGCTCTTTATTCCCTCTGAATCCCTGAGCACCATATACGTGCCCCTTTCTAGGCCATTTACCTGGTGATGTGACCATACCTATCTCATCTCAGTGTCCCCAGGACCCCCTGCCCAGAGCCCGTTACTCAGCGGATGCTTAATGTTATAAATTTGCCTTTAATGTGTAAACTGGCTTTGAGATTCATTATGAGTTCCCCCAAAAGCTTTACCTAGATGAGTCCTTTTGCTTCAGCTCTCATGTACATACATGCCAGGTACTATGCTCATTACTTTATGTGGCCTGGTTCACTTAATCATTAGGTCAACTTATAAGGTAGGTCGGATTTAGCAGACAGGCAAGTTTCAGATCTAGTGAGTTTAGGCCACTTGCTCAAGGCCACATGACAAAGGGTAGAACTGGTATTGCAACCCGAATAGCCACACTCTCCTTCGCCATACAATTCTGCGTAGGTGGAGCGCAAGGTGAGAAGGAAATGGGGAAACAGGCCAAAACTGAAAACTCCCTACTGGCCCCTCACTTGTGCTCGGGGTATTACTGTACTCAGACACATATGTCACCTCAGAGAACCCTTACAACAATGCTCTGAGGCGGGTACTAGTGTACCATTTCACAGATGAAGAAACTAGGATGCAGTTTCTTCTTTTGGAAATTAGAATAATCCCTACATTCGATGCCATCTATTCTACCAGCTGCCTTTCCAACAACCGTCGGTACACCCCCACTTTTCCTCATTCTCTGTTTCCGACGTCCCCTAACAGCCCACGCTTTGGATACAGTGGCCCTTACCTCCAGCACTGTGCCCTCCATATCCCCAGATCCTTAGCTTTCATCAACCTTGGACAAATGTCAGAGCTGAAAAACTGCTGGGAACCACCTCATTTACAAACCACCTCCCACCATCATTTTACACCTAGGAAAACTGAGAGCAAGAAAGGGGAATGGGTGGGGGTTAGGGAGACAGAACTCACCCAGTGGCAAGAGGAGGAGGAAGGACAGGGCTGGCGGGAGGGGTGCAGGGGCCGTGCTCCTGTCTCCGGGCCTCCACCCGCTGCTGTCTTCATCTGGCTGGGGACCAATTCTCATCTCCGCTTCCTTGTACCTCCAGCCAGGCAATGGCCTTTCTAATGGTTCCATCAAGGGGCCAGTGGAGAAGTCACAGCTGGAACATCTGAAATTAAAGATCCCAGGTCACTTCTTCCAGCTGGAAGGACCCCATGAGAGCTTCGGGGGGGGGGGCGGGGGAGGAAGTGACATTTCTACTTGGTTTTGGTGTTCTGCATGGAGGCGGCAGAAGGAGCAACAGCTGGGAGATGAGAAGGGCCGGCTCACAAACCCAAGCTAATGAGGAGTTAGTTCTGGCCGGAGCGGAGTGTGTAGAAGTGAGTGGTGGAAGATGAGGTTGGAGGGTTGTCTGAGCCCAAACCCAGGCAGGTCGATGTGGCTGTGCGGAAGGTCCAGAGTTTATCCTGAGAGGAAGGCAGGGTAGCCCTAAGGGTGGTGCTAGCAAGCCGCACAAA
>PVJL010001093.1:0-200000 GCA_004026885.1 Lyroderma lyra | reverse complement strand
TGTATGACCACAACCATTCGCTCAATTTCATGGCTAGAACTTCTCACGGCCACAGCCCAGCTAAGAATTTTATTACTGCAAAGAAGAGAAAGCAGGCACCAGGGGACAATTATAGCTTCTTTATCGTCCTTATATTACTTGATATCTCAGCAGCATTTTATACTCTATCATTGACAGTGCTTTTGGCTATAAGTAATGGAAAACACAAATCAAAGTCACTCAGAAAGGAGTTTTTATCTCACTTAACAAGAAGCCCAGAGGTAAGGCCATTTCAGGATTGGTTAATTCACTGGAGTGACATCATTAGGGATCTGGGTCCTTCCTATCAGTCTGCTCTGCCGTCATCAGCAAGTTGGCTCCTCCTCTTGGGTGGCTTTCCTCATGACTCAAGGTGGCAACTTCAATTCTGAGTACTTCACGCATATGACAATGATCAGAGCTGGAAAAGGGGGAATATCCCTGTCTCATGTCCTCTTTTATTTTATTTTATTTTATTTTTTGCTTTTTGGTATGTGGGCAGCTGCCCAGCTGGGAATCGAACCCAGGCTGCAGCGCTGACAGCGCCAGCGCTGAAGCCTTAAGCCGCTACACCATCAGGGAACTCCTCATGTCCTCTTTTAAAAGCTAGGAAGATTTTCCCAGAAAACCTCCAACAGATATACCGTCAAATCTTGTTGGTCACATCCACTTGCTTGCCCATTGCAAAGCATGACTAGTAAGTGGATGGGAGTCCTGGGCTCAGTCTTGGGCATTCTCCATTTATACTCCCTCTACAGGAGACCTTGAACAATCTCAGGTGTATGATTCATGGATTTTGAGTATATGCATATTCACAGAGTTGTACAACCATCACTATTATCTACTTCCAGAACATTTTCATCACCCGAAAAAGAAACCCTGTACTCATTAGTAATCAATCCCTATTCCCCTTCCTTCTAGCCCTTGTCAACCACTAAGCTACTTTCTGTCTCTATGGATTTGCCTATTCTGGACATTTCAGCTAAATGGAATCCTACAATGTGGTGTTTTGTGTCTTAGTCCTTTCACTTAGTATAGTTTTCAAGATTCATCCATATTGTAGCATATATCAGTACTTCGTTCCTTTTTATGGCTCAGTAATATTCCACTGTATGGCTATACCACATATATGAATTTATATGTGTCTATCTAGAATATATAAAGAACTCTCAAATTTCAACATTAAAAAAACCAAACACGGTGCTCTCAATACTGCGGTCTGGGTTCGATTCTCAGCCAGGGAACTACCAAAAAAATAAAAAATAAAAATAAAATAAAAACAGATGTGAATTATTTTAAAAAAAAAACAAAACAAAAAAACCTAAACACTCCAATTAGATAATGGGCAAGTCATGAAGAGATATTTCACCAAAGGGTATATACAGATGGCAAATTAACACATGAAAAAATATTGAACATCACTAGCCACTAGGGAGATGTAGTTCAAGATTATATGATAAGATATCCCCACACACGTACCAGAATGGCGAAAATAAAAATAGTGATAATATCAAATGCTAACAAGGATGTGGAGAAACTGGATACAATGCTGGTGGGAATGTAAATTGGTCCAGTTGCTCTGGAAAACACTTTGGCAGTTAATAAAAAACAACTAAACATATACCTATCATACAATCCGGCCCATTGTATTCCTGGGCATTTCTTCCGGAGACATGAAAACTTAAGTCTGCACAAAATAATGTCCATAGCAGCTTTATTTATAATAGTCCAAAACTAGAAGCAATCAAAATATCCTACAACAAATAAATGGTTAAACAAACCATAGTACAGCCATTCCATGGAATAATTCTCATCAGTAAAAAGGAAAAACACTGTTGATACATGCAACAATTTGGATGGCTCTCAAAGGCATTGTGCTGTGTGAAGGAAAAGCTAATCTCAAAAGGTTACACACTACATGGTTCTATTTATACAACATCCTTGAAATGACAAAATTATAAGATGGAGTTTAAGGATTAAGGAGGGGAGGAAGTGGATATGACTATAAAAGGATAGCACAAGAGAGATCTTTGTGATAACAGAATAGTTCTGTATCCTGATTGCCATGATAGTTATAGGAATCTACACATATGATAACATGACAAAACTATACAGACACACATACATTGTATAAATGTCACATTCCTGGTTTTGATATTGGACTATATTTATGCAAGATGTAACTAGCATTGGGGGACACCAGGTAAAGTGTAAATGAGATTTCCCCTATACATTTTTGTGACATCTTGTTAATCTATAATTATTTAAAAACAAAACGTTTTTTAAAAAGTCTTAGCTGATTTACAAGAACAAAACAGACTAATGAGAGGCGCAGGGATGAGGGAGGGAGCATTGATTACATGGTGATGGAAAGAGAACTGCCTCTGGGTGGTGAACACAGAATGCAACACACAGACGATGTATTGTAGAATTGTACACCTGGGACCTATGTAAGTTCTACTAACCAATGTCACCTCAATAAATTTAACAGTAAAAAAACAGACTGATAGTTTAAAATAAAAGCAAAATATTTTTGCACTTCTGTAAATCATCACCTTGAGGTGTAGAAAATGGATTTGAACAAGTAGTTTTTCCTGATAGGAGAAACTGCAGGCTCCCAGGGTTCAATTCACTGAATTATCTTCTCAAAGACCCTTTGGAAGCAGCTGGGCTGGGCTGGAGTACAGGAAAATCTGGTGTACAGTGTGTGAGTGGACTCCCACAGGTCCTCCACATTCTGGAATTCCTTTCCCAAGTGGAGTGCTTCTTCCGTTCTTCAGCTCCCTGGGAGGGCAGCGACACTCAAATGCTTTGATGATTCCATTTGGGTCAGTTATGAAAAGGCCTCCTAATGCACCAACAGCTCTCCATATTCTCAGGAAATTTGTTCTATTAAATCTTGCCCAAATCACCGTTCTTTCTTGGTGTGTCTATCTAGGCAAGATGGCTGAAGTACGAATCCACCGAAGCTCCTGGTTGTGAAATAAATGTTTCATTGTGAAATGCGTTTGCACTGGCACAAAATGCAATTTCCACAGAACATTCCAAAGTGAAATCCAGAGGATAGAAGAGACATGTCAAATATTTCCCCTTAGAGTCACTGAAGCTTCATTCTTTGATCTTTCCATGGACAACTGAAGGGGAAATGTGTGGTGAAGCACTGGTGTTGAAGGAGAGTTCTGTATGACCAGAACCAGGGTGCCATTAGGTTTGTCCAGCACTTTCAGAAGCAGCCTAAGCTCTAAGGACTGCCAAGGCAGAAACATCCCAAGGGAAAATATTCTTGTATTGGGTAACCACTGCCCAGAGGAACCTTCTAGCTACATTCTGAGAATCAAGTAGAACCTACTGGCCAGAAACTGCATTCATTTTTTTAATGCAATATTTTTTAAATTTAGTGTGGTTTTTTTTTGTTTGTTTGTTTTTGCTTTTTGGTACGTGGGTAGCTCCCTGACTGGGAATCGAACCCAGGCCGCAGTGCCGCCAGCGCCAGCGCTGAAGCCCCAAGCCACTACACCATCAGGGAACTCCCAGTTTTATTTTTAATTGTGGAAAAATACATGTACACCTGAAACTAATAACAAAACAACAGCAACAACAACAAAAAGGAATAGGACACACACACATGTACACACGCACACACACACCAAAAAACCAAACAAAATAAAATCTCTACTAATTCTTTGAAAAGAAATACATGTAACAAAACTTACTATCTTAACCATTTTTAAGTGTATGGTTCAGTCGTGTTAAAGTGTATTCCTATTGTTGTGCAACCAATCTCTAGAATGCTTTCTTTTTTTTTTTTTATGTGGGTAGCTCCCTGGCTGGGAATTGAACCCAGGCCACAGCATTGATAGCGCCAAAGCCTTAGCCACTACACTACCAGGGAACTCCGCCAGAATGTTTTAATGTTAAGAAACTAAAACTCTATTCCTATTAAACAACTCCTCATTTTCTCTCCCCCTGCCCCTGGCAGCCACCATTCTACTTTCTTTCTTTTTTTTTTCTTTAATAGTTTTCTATTTTAATAGTTCCTTTATATATTTTTTTTTTGGTATGTGGGTAGTTCCCCAGCTGGGAATCGAACCCAGACTGCACCAGCACTGACGCCTTAAGCCACTATGCCACCAGGGAACTCCATTCTACTTTCTATCCTGTGAATTTGACTACTCTAGGTAGCTCGCATAAGTGGGATCACACAGTATTTATCTTTTTATGACTGGCTTATTTTATTTAGCATAATGTCCTCATGTTTCATCCATATTGTAGAATTTCCTTCCTTTTTTAAAGCTGAATAATAATATCCTATTGTATGGATACATCACATTTTATTTGCCCATTGAAGTCATTTTTGATTCTTCCTTTTCTTACGTCCATTCCATCGGCAAAATTTTCAGCCCTACCTTCAAAATATACCTAGAGCCAACCTCTTCTTGCCTCAATACCATTCTAACACAGTAACACGTTTCTCAACTGGAGTGATTTCGCCCCCTAGGGGGCATTTGGCAACTTCTAGAAACATTTTTGGTACAGCTGAGAGGGGTACATTCTTGGTAAATGCTGCTGAGCATCCAATAATGCATAGGACAGGCCTCCACAACAAAAAATTATTTGGCCAAAAATGTCAATAGGGCTGAGCTTGAGAGACTCTGCTCTAATACACTCCATCACCATCTTGCACTTGGACTTTTGCAACTTCTCTGAGTGCTTGTTCAACACACCTGTAAAATGGGGTCGATGACACATCTCTAGATGAGTATAAGGGTTAGGATTCTTAGCCTAGTAGTGGCATATTGTGAGTAAATGATAAATAGTTATTATTATAGCTATTTTATCATTATTTATGATAATGCCCTAAAAAGTTACCTTTCTTTTATGATTTGTGCTTTTTGGGGGGATAAGGGCGGTTATATTTAGCAAATACTCTGCCCTAGGAAGTTACTGTATTTTGCTGTGTATAATGCCCACTCTTTTGCCCAAATTTGTGAGAGAAAAATAAGGATGCACGCACACTATACATTGGTGGTACTGATTTTGTACCTATATAAATGTTCTTAATTCTTTTATTTATGCTTATGATTTAAAAGTGTAACTCTAGAAATCAATAATGATATCTGTATGCTTAATAATACCCTGGAATATGATCATTAGGTTTTTTTTAATATAAAAAAATTTTATACATAAAATTTCTTGTAACTTGTACATGTTTTTGTGTTTTGTAATTATTTGCTACATAAAATGTCTTGTACCATAATATGTTAAAAAGTAAATGCTAAAATTTTGTTATAATTCAAAACAAATACCTAAACAAATAAAATTTGAATTAAAAAATTAACACAAAAGATTTTTTTCCTGAAAGTTTGGGCCAAAAACATTGGGTGCGTATTATATGTGGGAGAGCATTATACACAGAAACATAGGGTATATTTTCTTCTAAAAGTTTTAAAGTTTTGTTCTATCACATTCAGCTCTTTAATGTATCTACAAGTCATTTTTATGTGTGAAATAGAAATGCAATTTTTTTCCCATGTGAATAATAATTGTCACAGCTCCTTTTATTGAGTTATCCATCTGTTCCCTCTGTTACATATTTTATTTCCACATATGCAATTAGCTGTTTCTGGGCTCTCTCATCTATTGCACTATTGATTTTATTTTATTTTATTTTAATTTTCTACTAACAGCACCTTGCTTTAATTACCTTAGCTGTATATCTTAATATCTGTTAGGGTGTGTCTCTCATATTATTGTTTTTCTTCAAAAGTCTTGGCTTTCTGCAACAAAGAAACAAAAATTCATGGACACAATCAATAGTTCAGTGGTTAGTGGTTATCTGAGGGGAAGCAGGGAGAGAGGTGAGAGAGAAGGGACAGGGTCTCAAATATACAGTCATGGAAAGAGAACTGATTCTGGGTGATGAACACGTAACACAAAATACAGATGTACTATAGAACTGTAGAGAGTTCCCTGATGGTGTAGTGGCTTAAGGCTCCGGTGCTATCAGTGCTGCGGCCTGGGTTCGATTCCCATCTAGAGAGCTACCTACATACAAAAAAAAAAAGGCAAAAAAAAAGAAACTATGTAATTTTTACTAACCAATGTCACCCCAATAAATTTAATAATAAAAAAATAAGAATAAAAAAATTCTTGGCTTTCTAGGTCCTTAGTTGTTCCATATAAATTTTAGAATCAATTTCTCAAGTTATGCACACATGCACACATACAGACAAAAAAAACTGTTGGGATTTTGATAGAAATTATAGGTTAATTTTGGGAGAATTGATATATTTATGATATTGCATTTCCCATCCATGAATATGGACTATCTCTCTGTGTATTTAAGTATTCTTTGATAATTTTCAATAAAATTTCATAAATTTTCTAAAAGGTCTTTGTTTTATGCCTAATAACCTCATATGCTATTTAATCAGTTGCTTTTGAAACCTGGTTAACAGCCTTCTTCAAAAAATGGATTCCATTGTCTTCTCTTTCACTTTAAACTGACCTAGAGAGGGTTTTTTTTTTAAACTTTTTATTTTGAAATTTTGTTTACCCTTTATCTAAATTCAGCAAATATGAAATTTTGCTACACATGCTTTCTCTCTGTAGCTCTTTATATTTGTGTGTATATGTACTTGTCTCCATATATGCATATACACACATATATATATACACATTTTATACACACATACATATATACACATGCATATACATATATACATGTGTACACATGCAAACAGCTACCCCTCACATCAGGAGGTAGTTGATGTCTGTTTATCCCACTAATGGTTAGTTAACTTTGACAAGTGGCTAAATGGGTGTCTGCCAGATTTATCTTCTGTAAAGTACTCACTTAATCCTTCGTAATTAATAAAGAATCTTTAGGAAGAAAACTTGAGACTATGTATTCAAATTTCCATTAATTAGTTTTATTGTTTTGTTTTTTTATTTATTGTTTTTATTGTGGTATAACATAAAATTTACCATTTCAACCATTTTTAAGTATACAATTCCATGGCAGTTAACCCATTCACATTTTTGTGCAACCATCACCACCCTCTATCTCCAGAACTTTCCCCCCAGCTTTATCAAGATTAAGTGACATATAATTTGGTGTAAGGTGTACAGCACATTGCTTTGATACTTTTATATATTGAAAAATGATCACCACCATAGTTAGCTAACATCTCTGTCATGCCATCAACTAATTTTTAACATGGACTGATAATTCTTGCCTGAATCTATTTTTTTTTTTTTTTTTTGTAGTATGTGGGTAGTTCCCTGGCTGGGAATTGAACCCGGGCCGCTGTGCTGACAGCATCAGCGCCAAAACCCCCTAAGCCACTACACCATCAGGGAACTCCCATATTATTAACACTTCTGTGATGGCCGTAAATTGTTATTAGTTGGCATTCTGCTGTAATGAGCTTTCCCTTTTATGGAAAAAGCTTTCCCATTTATCTGTTTTCATGTATGTACTTATCATAAGCATGGATGCTCATAGATTTTTATTTTAGTCAATGTGTAGTCCTTACTGGCCTACTCATTTTGATACACGGCTGTCCCCAATTTGGCCAGTGAGACTCCCTACTATTCAATCTGGCTCCTGTGTTTTCACATGTCCTCATAGTTTTGTGAGCATTTTTTGGCATAACAAGATGTTCCAGAGTCTCTCATATTATCCTGGCCCTAGCCTGGAATCAGACAATTCTCCAAGGAGCTCTGGGTCCTGCTTTTAGAGAGCAATAGTATTTAGAAACCATATCTGGGTTCTACGGAATTTTAAGGAAAATGCTCTGGGCGGGTGGCCTGGCCTTTGGTGCATTCTGGCCACCAGAGGGAAGCACTTCTCAGAAAAATGCAAAAGACCCAGAATTTGGGTTGGGCTACGCTGGCCATGCTTCCTGATGGAGATGTCTGTAGTCCTCTTTCCAAAAAAAGGGGAACACAAGTCCCCCACCACATGCTCATCACCACCCCACGTAGACCCAGACTCCCCATCTTCACCCAGACTCCCCCTATCAGTACGTGCATGCCTCACTCCACCCTTATCAATTTCTTCATATCTTTTTTCCTGAAGTCTTCTAATGGGGTTAGCTCTGAGGCAGAGAGAGAGGGGACAAATATAAGGCTTCAGGGAGGCCCTGATATCTCATTCCCAGCCCACCCTACCCTACTGCCAGTATAATCTACGAACACAGCTTTGGATAACAAGGATGGAGAGGCCCCTTTCTCAGAGGGATCCCCACTCTCAGGACACAGGCCTCCTAGCTAGCTCTCCCTCAGGGGCCTCAGCTGGTTCCCTCCCTCTGGGCTTGGTAGGCAGGAAATCCAGAGGGGAAGGTTTGCTCAGGAATAGGCCATGGGATGCGCTTGGAGCCTGAGCTCTGAGCTCCCATGTGCTTCTCTTTGCTGTCTCCACCCCCACCCCACCTCCAAGTTGAACAGGTAAAAGGAAGTTCTGGGGGTAATCTCTTTCCTCTGTTGATTTATTTTTTCCCCCACAAGTAAACTGTAGTATTAAAAAAATGAACACATAACCAAAACAAAAATAAAAACAAAAACCACCAAGAAGGTATTTTAGCAACTTAAATTTATGGTTCAATTACTTCAGAAGCAAGCATTTGCAAGTCAATACATACTTTTGTGCCTAGGAATTAAGTGCCATTAATTTTTGTATTTCTCCTCTCGTCCTGAAGGAGTTTCACCCAGACCTGGCAAAATAGGCCATCAGTAAATGCTGACCTTGTCAGTCCTTCACCCTCTCCTGCTCTCCCACCAGGACTGGTGCCATACCCTCCTGACCTTTGTCCCCAGTGCTATGACTTCCCAATCAAAGCTAGCCAGATCACTTAGCTGCTGCAGCACCATTCTGTGGCCTTCCTCACCCACAGAGCAAAATTTAGCCTCTTAGCCCACACTTTCATGATCTCTCCTAGTCCTCTAAACTTCCACTCTCGCACCCCCACCCCCACCCCCACCTGAGGCTCCAGCAACTCTGAGCTCCTGGGTTTCTCCCCTAAGCCCACCTGGTGCCCTTTCTACACACCTCTGTTCACACAGCTGCCTCTGCCTAAACTGACCTCCCCTCCTACCTCCCGTAATATTGGGCTGCAGTCCATAAAATTCCCATACTCCTAATGATGCCTCCTCCTGTTCTCACCTGGAATGAGCTCCCTGCCTTCTCTGATCAAATTCTTTCCATCCTTCAATCAAGACCTTTCTCCTTGCCACGTCCACCAACCTGGGACAGGTCTTAGCTCCCTTGCTGGGCTACGATGGCAGGGCACAGGGTGGACACAGGGGGTGGGAGTAGAAAGGGGTGAGAAATTATGACTGTCCAGGTGGCCAGCCCACACTTCTCAAACTTTAACATAAATACAAATCACTTGGGGAGATAGCGAAAAGCCAGATTCTGACTTGGTGGTCTGGGGTGGAGCTGAGAGCCTGCATTTCTAACCTGCTCCAGGTGATGCCCATGCTGCTGCAAGAGCCTAGCCAACTTGACTGGCTGGGGAAGGGACACGGATGGGAGCCCAGGTGTGAGTGGCCATCATATCGGGTATAAGATGGCGGTGGAAGCTGCCCAGCAGTTACTAGTTGGAGTGTTTGCAGGCGTCATGGCATTGCGCTATGGGCTCTTCATCTGCCTTTTGTTCTGGGGAGGCATGGAGCTGTGCTACCCGCAGCCCCTTTGGCAGGGTGGGGACCGCCACAGCATGCCATCTAAGCCATCCCTAGTGGTGAAATGTCTGGAATCTCAACTTGTGGTCAGTGTCAGCAAAGACCTTTTTGGCACTGGGAAGCTCATCAGACCTGCAGACCTCACCCTGGGCCCCAATGGCTGTGAGCCCCTGGTCTCTATGGACATGGATGATGTGGTCAGATTTGAGGTTGGGCTACACGAGTGTGGCAACAGAGTGCAGGTGAGGCTTGGGTCCCTTCAGTGATCCTGGCTTTGGTGGGAGGACATGGGAGGTGGCTGGTGATTAGGAGTGTGAATGCAGAGCCAGTTTGGGGTGGGGCTGGGGCAGCTCCCTTTCATTTGTGGGGTGAGGTGGTGGAGGAGCTGAGGCCTGAAGCTGGGCATTGGTGATATGGGGGTGGTCTGGGGGGGGAGCTTCTGCCTATGCTTGCTGAAGTTAGTCAGGTGGGGTAGAGGCCAGAGGGGGCAGTGCACTTGGGCAAGACTGGGTACCCCTACTCTGATATCTGAGGATTGATGAACCCAAGAAATTATCTAGGAGAGATGTGACCCAGGTGAGGGGGCTATGATAGGGCCTGGGGATTCTAGAAACCTGTGTGGAAGAGGTCAACTTTGACATCTTAAAGCCCAGAAGTAATCAAGAAAAACAGAATTTTTGCTTCTCTCAGTTTAATGGCTTGAAGCTCTAACTAAAACTGGTAGTATCAAGGCACACACATCATGACCACATCTGTGTTGAAGACCTTAAAGACTCAAACTGTGCCCCTGGGGGCAGTCCCAAATGGGGGCTGGGCTTAATGTGGAAGGTATATGCAGGAGGAGAGCTGAAGAGTCCAGGCTAGACCGCCTCTCCTCAGGTTAGGCGGGGAGACAGGTACAGTAAATCCTTCCTTAACGTCGTCAATAGGTTCTGAGACTTTAAGCCAAAGGACGTAACAAAACCAATTTTAGTGCTTCTCATCGAAGGGATAATGAAATTGCTGTACTCAGACTAACAGGAGGTGCTTTCCAGCAAGGCAGGGCTGGCCTGGGCACAGATCCTAGCTGGTCCAGGATCCTCTGGACCGACTTCCTGCCACCCCAAGGACAACCTTTTCTCCCCTTCATCATGCCCCACCCCTTGCTTCTTGACATGAGTCTCAGTGGTTTGGCTGGGGTGGGATGAGTCCAGCCGCTGAAGCCCTCCACCAGGGACCTGGTCTTAGGTGTAGTTCCCAGGGTTGGCCTTGAGGACTCCTGGCCCCTTGTGTCCCTGAGAAGAGGGGAAGGAGGCCAGAGAGGTAGGTGCAGGAGCTATTTAAGGAATTATTCTAGTTTAGTAACTCTCAAACCTTATGTATTAGGCTCAGCTGGGGGCTTTAAAAAAATATTCCCATATCCTACACTAAATCAGAGCGGAAGTAGGAGCCAGACATCAGTATCTTTAAGAATCCCAGGTGACTCTAACTAGCCCGGCAACTCCTTTTCCAGTGCAGTGTTGGCTTCCAATCTTGCCTGGGGCCAGAGCTGGCTTCCTGGGAATGACACTTGTGCAGTCCCATAGGCCCCCACTTGGTTGAATGCCCTGTTGTCCTGAAATTAATACTTGAACACTTGGTTTTGCTCTGGGCCCCAGAAATCATGCAGCTGGTCCATCTGAGGCACTCGTCAATGGAAAGGAGGACCCTTCCCTGAAGACTGAGGGGTTAGGGTGGTCAGGCAGTGACGTGGGCCCCAGGTGATTTCCTGGGCAGCTCGATTGGGAGGTACAAATTGCCCTGGTAGCACCTGCTGCTACCTGTGCTCTTCCTGCCTTAGGCAACCACTGAACCAGATTGGCTTTGTGTGAATGGGCTTGAGACTCATCAGAAGAGGGAGAGCAACATAAGTGTTAATTGCTGTGGTAATGAATTAGAACTCCTGGAACTTTTTGGCTTCATCCTTAGGGCTTTCTTGGCTTTAAACCTTCCCTGAAAAAGGAAGGTGTATTAGGGTCGGGGTGGCAGCCTGAGAAGATTAGCACATGCTTAATACCCCTGGTACCTGGTTGGTATCTGACACAGAGTTGAGTCAGATCCCTGCGGTGCTTTCAACACTTTAGGGGTGGAAAAAAAAAACTGAGGTGAGAGGGTGGTACCTATCTAGGCTCTCCCAGGGGTCAGCAGCAGAGCAGGCTTTAAGTCCAGGAGCTGTGTTCTCTCCACTCTTTGCGGACCACCCTCCCTGTGCCCTTACATGGGCCAGGGCAGGTACAGCTGATGGGGTTGACCCCTCCCCTTTCCATTAGGTGACAGAGGATGCCCTGGTGTACAGCACCTTCCTGCTCCACAAACCCCGACCTGCAGGAAATCTGTCCATCCTGAGAACTAACTTCGCGGAGGTGCCCATCATGTGTCGTTTCCCCAGGTCAGTGTGGGACAGGTTTGTCACTACTCTGGATGCAGAGGCTCTTCAGCAAGCTCATCAGCCTCTTGGCAGCATCTAGCAGCATAGCTGCAAGAAGGTGGAAGTGCTTTGGCCGTGGTCACTGCCCTCAGCCCTGATTGGGGTGGGGGGCCTGCTGAGGCTACTCTGAGTCTCTGAAATGTATCTGGGCCACAGCTGCCTCTTGGTGGAAACTGCAGGGCTGTCCAGCCCAGTCCTCCTTGGAGTTCAGAACATTTTTTTAATAATGTATGAGGAGGGTCCAGGCTCTGACCACCACAACCTGCTCTCTTCCTGTGGTTTCCCCCAGTACATGAGTATGGGTGGGAGAAGCCCCTCAAGTCCTGAGCACTAACCAGTGTCTGTGAACTTGGGCACTGAGGTGTGAGGAGAGGGTGACTGGCGTATAACACAATGCTGAATCCTGTACTGGGCTGAATGCAGAGTGTATAGGCCTTAACCCCAGTGCTTTCTTCAGGAGAAGGCAGGTGGGATAGTACTGATACCCTGAGGGTGCAAGGGAGATGAGTCATGTGCCTGGTGTGGGGCTGAGGGAGGGGTTCCAAGAATAAGACCTTGGAAGGAGCCTTGAGACAGATGGGGCTGAGACATTCTGGGCCAAGCCACATGCACACTAGGGGAGGGCAGTGTGTCACGAGTAGGAGCTGCAGGACAGGTACCTGGAGCCAAGGGCCTAATCATAAAGGGATGAGGACAGATGCGTTCTAAAGGCCAATAGATTCGGTGAAGGTGCTCGGGCTCACACTTCAGCAGGCACCTCTCCCTGAGCACCAAGCAGAATGGGTGGGGACTGCTTCTCAACCCAGAAGTTCCTCTGGAAGCTGGTACAGAAGACTGATGGGAGTTGGTGAGACCAGCTGGGAGACTAGGGTGAGAACACCTGACCTGTGGCAGCAAAGTATAAAGGGCTGACTTGATGGAGCTAAGGAGACCTGGAGGCGTTGTGTGCCTAACCATGTCAGGGTCAGGACATGGAGGAACCAAGGGCAGGACTCCTAGACTGCTCTGCTTGGGACTGACCTGAGAATGTTGGCTCACCTGGCCTGACGGCTACAGACAGAGCAGGGTGGACTGCCTCACAGGCTGGCCACTTTAACCTAGCTCCTGCTACCTGAGGTCTAGTTCTCAGGTGCATCACTTGAAGTAGGCTCTTCCATGAGAGACCCCATGGGGTTGGATCAGCAGGGCAGATGTCTGGAGACATCTGACTGCTTCCAGGGAGCTTCCTGTCCCAGTACAGCCTCAGAGTATCTCACTGGCTTCTCATGAACTAGGTGCCTAATTGCATTTACCTCTAAAGGACTTCCTTCACCAGGACTGGCCTCAGGAACCCTGAGTGGTAGAGGGAGGGACTACTGCCACAGATGGCAAACCTGAGCCTCAGGGGTGAACCTTAATAAGGAGCAGACATGGGTCTAAAAACCAAAGTAACTTGACATGTCTGTTTTCATGCTGTAGCCCAGATAGCCTCATGGTTGGGAGGGGTGGGCTCACTCACAGGTATTGAGTGTGGGAGCTTAAAGGACAGGCTCAGACTTCCTCGACTGGCTGCCTGACTGGGTCAGAGCTGAGGACGCTGCAGTGAGATAAAAGTGAGACCGCCCTCTCCAATGCGGGCCAGATGAGGTGAGCCCCAGGCCAGGTGTGGCAACTATTGTTTTCTTCCCAGGCAGGGCAACGTGAGCAGCCAGGCCATCCTGCCCACCTGGGTGCCCTTCAAGACCACAGTGTCCTCGGAGGAGAAGCTGGTTTTCTCCCTGCACCTGATGGAGGGTAAGCAAGGAGGGGCTAGCAGGGGGAGCTGGCAGGGAGAGTTCTGGCAGTCTCTTACCCTAGCTGTGCCCTTCAGAAAACTGGAGCGCTAAGAAGAGGTCCCCTACCTTCCAGCTGGGAGATACAGCCCACCTCCAGGCCGAAGTCCACACTGGCAGCCACGTACCACTGCGACTGTTCGTGGACCACTGTGTGGCCACACCCACGCCAGACCGGAATGCCTCCCCTTATCACACCATCGTGGACTTTAATGGGTGAGGGTTGGGCTGCCTTTCTGGAGAACCCTCCTAATATAACCTCTCCCACTGTCCTTGGCCTTTAACTCCATTCTTCACACCTTCTCTTCAAAGTTGTCTCGTGGATGGCCTCTCTGATGCCTCATCTGCTTTCAAAGCACCCAGACCTGGGCCCGAGACCCTCCAGTTCACAGTGGACGTGTTTCACTTTGCTAATGACTCCAGAAACATGGTAATGGCTTTTTTTTTTTTTTTTTTAAATACCCTGGAATAAGACAACATTAGGGGTCAGGCTGATCAGGCCTACTATCTGCTGCTTTAGTTCACTGGCTGTTCCCTTAAGCAACAACGTGATAGCTCTGCCCCATCCTAGTAACTCCATAAACTTACCAAGTAAAGCCATGAGATCTTTATGGAGATGGCATGAGTGACACAAACCCTTAGATAGGTAGAAAATCCATGAAGGATGGAAAGAATTAGGAGTCTTAGAAATAGAACAAAGTAGGAGAATAGAAACTCAGGAGAGGTAGCTGATAGATCAAATAAGGTGACACCAACGACCATGGAATTTGATGACCAGGTCACTGATCTTGTCCTTTCCAAGGTCAGCAGAGCCAGAACCCAGATGATAGTGGGGTGGGTATAAAGGATTTGACAAAAGCAGTTGTTAGTCTTCCGGGAGGCTTTCTAGAAGGGTAAGGAAAGTGGATATGAACTTGTAAAATTTATTTTTCAATTACTGTTGATGGATTAGTTTCAGATATACATAGTGATTAGACATTTATATACCTCACAAAGTAATTACCCCAATAAGTCCATTATATATCTGACACTGTACATAGTTATATTATTCACTATTCCTTATATTGTACTTTAGATCCCGTGACTTTTTTCCAATTATAGTTGACATTCAGTATTTTATTAGCTTCAGGTGCACAGTATACATGTTAGACATTTATAGAGCTTATGAAGTAATCCCCTGTAAGTCTAGTACCCACCTGACAATATCCATAATTTTTACAATATTACTGCCTATATTCCCATACTGTACTGTACATCCTCGTGACTATTTTGTAAGTCAATTCATATTTACTAATCCCTTCGCCTTTAATCCCTTCACCTTTCTCACCCAGCTCCCCATCCCCCCTCCCATCTAGTTACCATCAATTAGTTCTGTATCTGAGTCTGTTTCTGTTTTGTTTAGCCATTTATTTGGTGGTTTAAATTCCACATGTGAGATCATATGATATTTATCTTTTTCAGTCTGACTTATTTCACTTAGCTTAATGCCCTCTAGGTCTATCCATTGTTGTCGCATGACCTTTTCATACAGGATGGCCTCATGAACTTGATCATAGATTAGAACAGTGACTTTTTGAAACCCAAATGCATCAGCTTCACCTGGGGGTCTTGTTGAACTAGACTATTGGGCCCCACCTCCAGAACCTCATTCAGTAAGTCTAAAGTGGAACCTGGAATCTATATTCCTAACAAGCCTCCAGTGGCTGCTGCTATTTGGGGGGCTACCCCTTGAGAACTAAGAAAGCCCACTTGAAACTGAGGAGATGGAGAGGGGTGGGAGTTAAGATGAGGACTGCTCCTGATGCCTGAAGTATGGACAGATGGCTCAGGAAGCATAGGTGGGACTGGCCTCTAGCCAGAAAGTGCTGCTAGAGTCTTACAAATAAAAATCAAGTAGCTTTTAAACAAGTTTCCGGAGATAGGAGTGTGTGTGTATAAAGTTTGGAATAGCTTGGCAAGAGGGAGAATTAAAGCTGGGATTTTCAACTCTGGCCCTATACTTATCACCTGAAAAGGTCAAATGTACTGCTATTTGCTTATAATCTCCTATGTTCACTTAATTGGGGTGGGACCTGGCATGTCCTTTTTCTACCATCTTATGAAAATCTTCAAACATTAAGCTGAATTTTACAGCAAACACCTATGTACTTAAAATCTAGGTTCTACTAATATTTTACTATATCATCATCCAACTACTCATCTATCTTGTTTTACTTGGAAATAATTGCTTCAAAAGTCACTTAAGCTCCCAGGTGACTCCAATAAGCAGCCAGGTTTGCAAACCACTGAACCAGAGGCTGGGCAGCATTAAGGGGCAAGCAGTGTGAATTTGTAGGAGAATACATTGATGTTCCCTCTTGTCCCCCACCAGTTCTGTTCTGAGAATAGAAGTACTTTGATACAGAATGGGAGATAGCAGGAAAGGTAGGAATTGAAGCTGTTAGTGAGAATGTCCTGAAGCTTCTGATGACAGGTCCTGGGTTGAGTGGAGCTGGGGATAAAGGAGAACAGACTCAAAGGGTCCTGGTCCCCACATTGGTGAGCTTATGGGTCATAGGGTAGAGGATTCTGTTTGGGGTAGAGAGTTGATGTTTCCTTCAGAAGTGGTGCAGTGGGAAGGATGGAGGATAAGCTTTTACATAGGTGGTGGCCATCAACATGGGTGAAACCTGAGCTGATACCTGCATCTCCAGGGACTGGAGGATAACTAAGACACCGGAGGGCGATGCTGGTCAATGGAAGGTAGCCTGATCTCTGGGAGGGTTCTCCCTCAAAGGTGGGCAGAATGACCTGGCTGACTGTGGCCATGGCACAGGGAGAAGAAACACTTTATTTAAGAGCTAATAGGGAGCCACCTAGGATCTTAGGCCCCAGTTGGCATTAGAAAAATGTACATGGAAGATGCTGAGGATAAAAGTAGTTCCTTTCCTGGAATAGTAGGGACTCTAAAGGACCTGGAACTGTTTTCCGGTGGGGCAGATAAAAGGCAGATGCCCAGAACTGCATCTTGGCTTGTTCAAGTTTCTGAAATTGTTTCCCTGCATTTAGCCACTAGGTGGTGGCCAAGGGTTGTGGCTTTGCAGAAGACTTCAGAGAGAAGGTGGTAGAATTTCCATGCCCTTACAGGGTTGGTAAGGAACTGCTGGTGTACCACCTAGAGCAGGGATGTCCGATCTTTTGGCTTTCCTGGGCCACATTGGAAGAATTGTCTTGGGCCACACATAAAATCCACTAACACTAAAGATAGCTGATGAGCTTAAAAAGTTGCAAAAAACCCCCCAAAAAACTCATGTTTTAAGAAAGTTCACAAATTTGTGTTGGGCAGCCTCCAAATCTGTCCTGGGCCACACACGGCCCTCAGGTTGGACAAGCTTCATCTAAAGTATGGAATGGAACCTCTGACTGGGGATGCCTTTGTCCAGAGGACCAGGGCTGAACTGAGCTCTGACCTTGTCAAAATTCTTCTACTCCAGGTGGTCAGGAGTATATTGGCCCCTTTGAGCCCTGTCCCAGAGGTTCTGACTTAATAGGCCCTGGTTTGGGCATACTAAGTGATAGAAAAAGTTTGGGAAAGACTGGGGCAATAAAGATGATGAGTTACAACTTAAAATCTAACTTGCTACTTGCCCTGAAGTTTTAGACAAGTTAACCTCTGAACCTTTTGCCCCATCTCTAAATTAAGGCTCTTCCCCCTAAGGGTTATATAAGAACTGGCTTACTGAAGTCACTGACACAGCCCAGAAGTCCACCTAGTAATAGCTGCTTTTACTTCCAGGTATATATCACCTGCCATCTGAAGGTCACTCCAGCTGATCGAATCCCAGATGAACTAAACAAAGCTTGTTCCTTCAGCAAGTCCTCCAATAGGTAAGGAAACAAGATTGGACTGGGTTGGGGTAGGAAACCTGATTAGCCACCCCGTGTCTATTTCCCCAACATGAACACTATCAGCAAACTGCTTCCTGAAGGCAACTGTCATCTAATCCTCTTGTCTTTTCCTCTCAGCTGGTCTCCAGTAGAAGGCACTGCTGATATCTGTCAGTGCTGCAACAAGGGTAGCTGTGGCATTCCAGGTCGTTCCAGGAGGCTAGTGGGACAGTGGCACAAATCTGTTCCCCGCAGTCGCAGGCACGGTAGGTCTTAGGTCAGCCACAGGGCTATTGCCCTCCCTTCAGTCTAGGACACCTGTCACTTCAAACATCCTTCTCCCTTTTCCCCTGTTTAAGGCTGCTTACTCCTGAGGGGTGCAGTTTGGGGCTTTCTTACTTCAAACCTACTAGTTCAGCCTGTGGAGGCAGAGCAGAGCCCCTAACCTGATTTCTGGTGAGTGACTAAGGTGACCCTTAGATGTCTTGTCTTTCAGTGACAGAAGCAGCAGATGTCACAGTGGGGCCACTGATCTTCCTGGGAAAAGCTGGTGACCACGGTGTGGAGGCGTCGACCTCTTCTTTCACCTCTGTGATGCTGGGGTTAGGCCTGGCCATGGCAGTATCCCTGACTCTGGCCACCATTGTCCTGGGTCTTGCCAGGAGGCGTCAGGCTGCTCTCCACCCTGTGATGTGCCCTGTGTATGCTTCTCAATAAAAGAAGAAAGTAACCTTTGGGGTGTAATACAGTGTCTATGGATGGGAATAAACTGGGAGGGGCTGTGTGAGTGAGAGGACAGGCTATAAAACAGCACCAAGGGTTCAAACAGCACACTCTAAGTACTGTTGCACCTCTAGTGTGAGTCCATCTGTCTACATGGTGGGGAGGCCAGATGGGTTTGCAAAGGCAAGCCTGCATTTTCCTGGCTTTGCTCAGCATGTCCTTCCTGGGGACAAGATTCATCTTCCCAGAGGGCACTATAATGTCATGTCTCCAAGGAAGTCAAGATGAAAGCTGTTTGGGGGGGAAAAAGTGGAGTGGGCCCTGCCAGCTCTACTTTTAGGCTAGCAAAGGGCCCTATGGATCTGATTGGGGAAGGGTAGAAAGGCAAAGACTAAAGGACTTCTAGCTCCCTTCCCTGGGGGTGGCAGGCATAAAGCCCCATGTTCGTATGCTAGAGACCTGAAGGTCACAGGGGACGGAGTCTAGGGTAGTTGCTTTGGTAATGGTCACCTTAACCTGAAGCTGCTGTGGAGGACATCTAAGGGTGTGTGTGACATGGTACCCAAGTCACTGGCTCCCAGGTGACTTGCTTTGTGCTTTCTGTTGCTGAGGGGAGCTGCTGTTTGTTCCTCACACCTTCATGTCACTCTCACCACATAGGTTGCCTTCCTCTCCAAAAAACCCTGGCTACAGCCCCTGGGAGTGCCCAACAGAGAACTGGTATCCAGGGAGCTTGTTGCCCCCTCTCCAGGGGAGGGGGTCATGCTTCCTCTGCTGAGGACTGTGAAACCCCTCAGAGTAGGCTGGCCCTTAGCCGGCTCCAACCACACACCAGACCTGACTCAATCTGCTTCTTACTGGGTGAAGGTGGCCTTCACTGTAGAACCTCAGCTTTGCTGGTTACCTACTGTGAGTCCTCTGATCCTCTGGGATAAAACAGTTGTACCTGCTGGGCAGGGTGGTTAGGCATATACTGATTGGAGCCAACAGGTACTTAATGCCACATCTTATGGCTCTGTCTCTGCAGCCTTGTGCCTGGCTGAGCTCAGGGGCTCAAATATGTTGACACACAGGCAGATGCCTAAAGTGCATTCAGAGCCGGGTTTTGTGATTCTGGGTCTGAGAAGTACAGGAAGGCCCTAGTTCCACTTACCCGCAAGTGTGGTCTGTGAACACCATTGGTATCACTTGGGGGTTTATGGGAAGGGCAGAGTTTTAGGCCCAATCCTAAACGTAAGCATCTACATATCAACCAAATCCCCAGGTAATTCATGTGTGTGTTGAAGTACACTGGGTCAGGAGATTTGCATCAAGAAGGAATGAGTTAAAACAAGACCTTTGCTTCATGCCCCCCAAGGGGGTTATAGCGTGCTGCTTAAGGAAGTAAAAGGGGTTAGGAGGGGTGGGCTTCCTGGAATTAGTGATCCTGGAAAAAGTCCTGGAAGAACTAGCAGGTCCTAGCTGGGCACGATAGGGAAAGTGGGTGAGGAGGGAGGAAAGAACAGGGTGAACCTGTGTCCTCAAGGAATAGAGGGCCTAGATGTCCCTTAAGGCTGGCAAATGGAGAGGGTGGCCTTGCAGGGCCGATGATAAGTTGGAAAGGACCCACTAAAGGGCTCTGAGTGCCGTGGATGGACTGTCCCTGTCATGAACTAGAGCAGCAGTGTAGCCCGGAGGCTGAGACAGCCAGTACAGCTCCCTGCCACTGCTGGCTTGGCGGGTCACTTCATCTGTGGAATGGAAATGATAGAAATGTCTGGAGGTTAGGTGAGTAGAGCACATGGTGGGGTCCTGATTCATGCAGCAGGATGCTTGGGGCCAGATGGCCTCACAACCACCCAGTTCTACCCCTGACAGTCTGTTTCCTCCTGTTTAGCAGCATCCTGTTTCCGATGAGGAAGTTCTCAACTTCAGGGTTATCTCGAGGATTAACGTGATACTAGGTGCTCAGCATGTATTCAATTCAAACTGTTCTGTAAGCAAAGGCTACTCCCAAGCTACCCTGGGGACCATCCCTGCCTGAACACCCATCCATTACTTTCCCGCATGTTCCCTGATGTTGCAACACCCTAGGAAGTCGGCTCTCAACTTCTGCTGTCCTTACCAGAAAAGGGAAGTGGCTGTGTCTGGTGTGGGAAAGAAGTGTGACTAGGAAGTACCCCTGAAAATCAGCCTCAGGCAGTTTCAGGCTGGAAGGCCTCAACTCAGCACGAAGCTGGTCCCAGACGCCCCTGTTGGAGGGCGTTGCCTTCCAGCCTCAAGGTGGAGCTTGAGTGGGAAAGGGAGATGGCAGAGGGCTGAGCTGAGTTCCTTTGATTTCTGCTGCTTACGGATGTGAGAAATTGGGCAGCTTCTTGTTATATCCTATGTAACTCTCAGTAAATCAACACTTTGTGTGTGGGTTTAAAACTTTGCCTTCATGCTTCCTGGTAGCCAGGGGAAAAAGGGAGTTGAGGTATGTTAAAGGACAATGGGGAAAAAAAAGGTAAAATCATGGTCATACACATACAAAATGAAAATGTGTCAGATCTCATTTTAACTTTTGTTAAGGGGAACTGTAAAATGTAAAAAAATGGTTCAAAGGATAGCACAAAGAAAAGATTTATATAAAAAGGTAATCGGGAATACAGGAATTAATTTGATGATAAATGCAAAAATGTCTTCTTTCACCAGGTCAAAATCCATTGCATCTCTAAGGACACGATCATTTGAAACTGTTTGCATTACTAGTTTTCTACAACTTACAGAATTGTAAAATACCTTAGTCAAAGACCAGGAAAGGCACAGACTCTTAAAGGAATCAGATAAAGTTTTTGCCCATTTTAAAGTCACAATTTTTCCTGACAGGCATTAAATTTGTCATGTATTTTTAGCAATGGATTTGATGAGACAGGGAAAGAGTTAATAAAAACAAGCTTGAGGGGGCTAGCAGGAACCAAGTGTAGCTTGAGCTTAGCAAGCTGCAAAATCAGAGCTGATAGAGCTAGTGTTGTCACTTCTTAGAACAGCAGCCCCAATTTGGGGAAACACTTATCTGAGCTTGGCCAGCTACAAAGACAAGTTTACTGCTGCCTCGACCCCACCTGCAATCTTCAACAGACCACCACATCCTGATATTGCAGAAACTGCCTGTACTTTTTCCTATATAAGAAAAGTTAACGTGACGTTCAGGACAACTGTCTATGTTAGACTGCCCAGGCAATTTCTCTGCCTGTACTTCTCTCTTTAAATAAAACTTAAGTTGCTTTCCTACTTTTCTGAGTCTTGTGAGTTCTTTCACATTCTATGGAAGGACCAGGGGCATCCCCTCCACTCCGACCCCCCCCCACCCAAAAAAAAAAAAAAAAGCACAACAGATTCTAAGCAGCTCTAAGGGCTAATGAGAGCTTTCACAGGAACTTTGGATACTACCAGAAAGATTAACACTGTCTCCTAGCAGCCTCTTGCCCTGAGCCTTTAGGCGAAAAAGCTTGGCTTGTCTGCACACTACAATTGATCCCTTCTCTTGGGCAACTCTAGATCTTAAACCAGGGTGCCAGAGTATCAATTTACAACTAGAACAATATATTGGGATGGGGGGTACAGGTCAAGTGAAATTTAGTGTTAAACTTCTCGGATGATTTCACTGAGCATATGTCAGTGATTTCAGATTTGCAGCAGGGGAACTAGCAACAATGAGCCAGTTCAAAACGTGTTCCACAGGGACAGGGCTTACATAAGATGCTTATTACTTAACCCCTCAGGGATGCAAAACCGTTGCACTTATGCAAGCTGTGTAGGTCACACCTGGGTCCTGAGTGAGCATCATCGCCCAGAGATGCCAGGTGCTATTAAATAGAAATAATGAGCAAAGCAGCTATGGCTTCTAATCAGACAATCCGTCTAGTGTCAGATGGAACCCAATTACTGAGGCTCCAAGTGACACAATCCTGCCTTTTTAAGCAAAGCATCAGAAAGTGCTCCAGCCCCTTGGTAGTGGTGCTGGGTCCCAGTGTCTGGCCCTTACCCAGGTTTACTTGATCTGTTCTTACTCCAGGGAGAGCCTGAAAGCAGTAAACCCTACACCTGGAGTGAAGTTCAAGGACTTTTTTTTCTTTTTTTTTTTTTAAATAAGTTTCTCTGGGTACCACCACTCCCCATTCCATGGCCAACAGTCACATTCTTTATTGGGCCATGTCATTCAATTTCAGTTGCCTGGGAAGGCCTGAGGGCAGCATAAGCACCAGCCTTTGAGATATTAAAAAAAAAAAAAAAAAAGACAAGAAAAGGCTGCCTCTCTGGTTGGAAGATTTAATATAAAGAACCCCACATTCCCCCAACCCCCAACCAGGAAGGTTTCAGCTCCCAGTTACCCCTAGGTGTCTTGCCTCTGTGCAAGGCAAACCTAACCCACCCTACTTTGTGTATGTGCATGTACCTGTGCATATGTACACACATGCATGCATTCTCACATTTTTCTAATAGGAAAAAATAGCATGAGTACATAGTAAATAAAAATTCTCAGCTCATCCCCTACCTTCTCAAAGCTCTTTAGGTTTCCTCCCAGAAACTTTCTATGACTACAAGTCTGTGTGTGTGTGCATTAAAAAACAAAAAAACCCTTCCACCACTCCCCCCCGCCCCACACACACACACAAATAGGTGCACATTCTACTCTATCCTCTACTCTGAAAATTTCTTTTTTTTACCTTCTACTTAACAATAGGTGTGTGAGTCTTCCTCAGTCTTTCTGCCTAGCGTCCTGGGGTAATTTAACCAGCCCCCTTCTGCTGGGCGGTTGTTTCTAATCCTTTGCTATGTATATTGGTTTAATTTTTACCATTTCCCAGTTAGAAAAAAAGTGCAGCTTGCTGCCAAGTTCATTTAATTTGACATAAACATGCTCTTTGAGGCTGAAGCAAACCTGACTGGTTTTCAATCTGAAAATAAAATATAAAAACTGTTCTTGGAGTTATTTATAAACAGAACTTGTTTCTAATCCTAATGTAACAGAAATGTACACGATGATCAGTATTTAATAATATTTGGGGGGGGGGGGTTCCCTGGTGGAGTAGTGGTTAGGCTTTGATGCTCCCACCACCGCAGCTTGGGCTTGATCCCTGCTCAGGGAACCAACAAAATTAATAATATTTTTTCATGTGATAAATTTCAAAGCACAGAACTTTGGGGGTAAGGTTAGGACCATAATCTGAGAATTATCTTGGGGTAAATACTGCAGCTACAAGCACTGCCAGTGAGTATTCTCTGGCAAACAGGAAATGAGTTAAAGTTCAGTTTGCAGGTGGCTAATCCTGTTTCCCTCTTTTCAGGGATATCCTCCTGCAGCATCAGAACACAGATTACTCTGCTGCCTAAAGATTAAAACTCCATGCTCTTCAATCTTCCTCTTGCTGCTGTCCTATTTTGTTTCTTTTCATGACCAGAACTCTTTATTTTTTTCCCAAATAGAAATTGACTTTCTTTTCAGGTTATAAAAATGGTAACTATTCATTGGGACACGCTCAAATGATACAGAAAAAATAAAGTGAAAAATCCCCTCGTATCCCATCCCTCCAATGTTATTGTGTTGGCTAGTGTCCTTCCAAGCACCCACAGCCATGAGTAACCTTATGTAAGTGGCAGTGATACGTGCCAAACGAAAGAGCCCCTCCACCCCCAAGAGGAATTACTAGTCTCCTTTTCCCTACTTCTTCAACTCTCAGTTTCACCTTTTTCCTAGTCCATAGTAATTCATGTATATTCCATCATGGAGTCACCCAGCGTCAGGGGCTTTGGGGCCTGCTTCCTGGGCCAATGCTTTTAAAATTATTAACTGAATTAACTTCTCCTCATGTAGGGGCCATCAGGTTACAAGTGACACCCCAACAAGGCTTCCAGCCCATCCCGACTGAAGAAGTCAACACAATCTCCCAGGTGGATCTCGAGACCCCCTTCCCCTTTTAGACCAGATAGGGTGAGAGCTCCATGGATCCCCAGTAGGTAGGGACAATGACCATCTTCTGCAGGAAGCAAATAAAGAAGATGAGACCTCCAGTCCCTCAGCTTCCTAGAGATTGTGGGGATCTTGTCAAGAGGAATGTGAGGAAGGCAGATAGAATAGGAGAAATCTCCGGACCCCTCCCACGGGACTTCCCCTGCTGGAGTAGTCACCATCCTGATACCACCACCCTTTCACTAGCAATCCCTGCCCCAGATAGGCAATCACAGGAGGAAGTTCCAGACTAAAGAGTTAGCTAAAAACAATGAAGATAAGGGCACAAGAAGCTCACCAGTTTGAGCCAGTTCCTAACACCTGTGCAGGAAGAGTTACCACGACTTTCATTTCACCTGGGCCTCATTATATCATCATTATAATATCATACATATGCCCAGAAGTTCATTAATATCATTATAACAGACTGAACTCTGGGAAAGAACACACACAGATAGAAAAGGTGAGGTAATGGACCCCTTGTCAATCTAAATTGTCAATCAGGAGATCCCACGCCCAGAGGTGTATCCCCTGTAGGGAAAACAAGGAAGTAGAAACTGCCAAGATCTTGGTGGATGGGGCCTTTGAGCAACTCTCTCTGGGACCTGCTCCTACTTCTTTTGAGTGAACTCTTCACTACTAATAAACTGTCCTTTTACCACTTATTTTTGTGTCTCGCTTATTTTTTTGTCAGGGACACCAAGGACCTGGACATCGTGCCGAGAAGGGCCCATTCTCCAGTAACAGCATCATTCCACATGAGTGGGTTTATTCTCTGCCACCCCTTCCACCCTGTCCCCCAATGTGTGGAACACAAAGATTGTTCTTGGAAGAGCTGTCTGCACTCCTAGACTGCATTCCTGACCTTCATGACCACAGACATATGTGCTCTAGCTCCTAGCTCTCAATGGAAATCACTTTGGTTATCAATGGCTTCCCTGTAGCAAAATTAATAGTTTGGGACCTTTCTTGAAGTCAGCTGGCAGATTGAAAGATGAGAGAGCCCAGACCTGGCGGGCAGTAGGCCTGATTTCTGGGATAGGTTGCCCTCCCAGGGGATCAGCCTATTGGGCCTCTCAGGAGTATCTGTCACCATTGAACACCACCTTCATTGGACACTCCCCTTGGTTCTTCTCTGTTATGCTCACCAGCATCCCCCAGACCAGACCCTCCCCAGAAACCTCTGCCTCTAACCTGATCTTCAAATACCATTGTTCCTTAACCTTGGGCTCACTTTTTCTCATCTTCTGTGGTCTTTCCAGGTGATCTCAATGGCATTGCAGGTGACTCCCAAATCTGTATCTCTACCCAGATCTTTCCAGAACCTCACACCCGGCTGTTCTCCACCCCTGCCCATTCACACTCAGCTTGTTGACTGTCCCCCACTTTTCTAGTGCTCTCTACCTCATTGAGGGTACTCCCATGCACCGAGTCTTCCCAGGTAGCATTGTCTTTCCTGCCTCTGTGGAGTTGCTCTACCCCAGCCTCCCACCTGGATCCCACATTAGTAGTCCTCAACTTTGACAGCCCCAACAAGCCTCCCCCAGAGCTCCAGCTCCTCCCCTCTCTAGAGCCCAGATTCCAGAACCTTTCAAACCCACTCTCCCACCATTATTCTGTCGGTTGGTGTCTCTATGTTTGTGTGCAGTGGGATATTTGGGCAGTAACTATTACTCCAGTGTTTTACTGAGGAAAAAGGAAGTACTTAAGAAAATAGCTTTTGAATGTTGAATGACTTTTCTAATGCTTCAGACCACGTCATTGACACCTCATCCCCCACTGAGGCCAGTTATATAGGGGTGCTCAAATCTGGAGTTAGACACTACCTCAATTTAAAGATGAGCTCTGCCAACTGCCAATTATGTGACCTTAGATGCATCGCTTAAGCTCTGTGCCTCAAATGTCCTCATCTTTAAAATGGGGATAACGATAGCACCTAACACATTGAGAAGATTCAGTGAGGCGATGCATGTCAAGGGCTTGGAACATACTAGGTGCTTTAGAAATGCTGTAGATGGTTATGGTGAGGAACGTGAGACTGAGAGGGGAAGGGAAATGTTCCCAACCTAAGTTGTAGCCACTGCAGTCATCTAGTATAAATCACAGGTAAAATGTTATCCTTCATTTCTTGATGGAGGTCTGGCTTTGGGAGTATTTGGGAGAACTTGACTTTGGTGCTTCCCTACGCTCAATGCCTGTGTTCTCTAAGTCAGCTCCCAGGCAGTGGAGTCCTGGCCTAAGGTACCAGGGACTTGGCTTACTACAGGTGCTGCTTCTCCTTTGCTAACTTCTGGTAGGTTATTCCCCCTCTCTGGGCCTCAGCTTCTTATTCTATAAAATGACTTTTTTTTTTTTTTTTTAATGTGGATAGTTCCCTGGCTGGGAATCGAACCCAGGCCACAGAATTGACAGCACCGAAGCCTAGCCACTACACCACCAGGGAACTCCTAAAATGACATTTTTGAAATGAATGATGGGAGAATGATCCGCAACAGTCTGGATCTTCTTAAAATTCCTGATAAAATAAGAGTGATGTTAGATTATGCAAAAATACTGAACTAGAGTCAGAGATTCAGAGGACTCTGTACACTTGAAACCATATTCAAAATGTCTGTGTGTTTAATATGCATATGTGTGTATATATGTGTGAACAGTGACTTTTGAGCATTTTTAGCTTTGTAAAGGAGGTCTGTGATCCCAAAAGTTTTGGCCTCATCACCTCTGACCTCAACTATAGCATGAGTCTCCAATCAGGTCTCCCCATTCCTTTCCCTTTCCCTTCAATCTATCCTCCACCCACCACCAGGGTTTCCTTCTGAAGTTCAATGCTGATACCGTCATTTACTTCCCCTGCTTAAATCTTTACTTCCATTGGCTCCAGTTGCCTAAATTCCTTGCATGACATTTAAAGTCCATCATAATATTACCCAGCATCTCCCTATACGCATATCCTGCCACACCCCAATCCTTTTCTCTGTCCTCACCCCCTCCACGTACCCTCTGTTCTGGCCACAAGGAACATTTCACTGCTTCCTGAATGCGTCAGGCACTTTCATATCGCTAATACTTTGCTCACACTTCCCTGTATTCCATCTGGCAAACCCCTACGTGGGCTTGAAAAAATCCAACTCAGGCATCACCCTTCTGTGATGTCTTCCTGACCCATCCCCCTAAATTAAGTACACCCTTCTATGCTACCACAACATGTGTCCCACTATATTGTAATTGTGTGTTTAAATGCCTGTATCCCCAACTGGATACAAAGTTCTTCCAGGAGAGAAACCCAGTTTCCAATTGACCTGTTAATCCCTAATGCCCAGCACAGAGCCTGGGACCACATAGGTACGGGTAAAAACTATGTAAAATGAATCAGTAAATTAATGAAGGAGTAAGTCGATGAGTGAACAGGCTAAGGAGGAAGAATATATACACCTGAACAGATGCGAGTCGGCTTCGACCCTACCCCCCACCCCGGGCCCCGCCCCCGTCTTCTCCTGAACTACATTTCCCAGAAAGCCCGCGTCCCAGGCATGCGCACCGGAGCGCAAGGAAGCTACGACGAGGAGTTTCACTCTGGCTGTGGCTCCTCCTCAGAGTGGAGCCACAGCCGGAGTCGTTCCCGGGCCGAGCCGGAGCTGCAGACCGAGCGCGGCAGCGTCTTCAGCCTCGGTGAGAGGCGGCGGGCAGGCTATGGGCCAGTCGCCACAGATGGGGTCCGAGGGCGCGCGGGAGACCAAATTGAGTTAGGACCGGAAGGGGGCGGGCGTGGGAGTGAAGGAGGGCTGGGCCCGGCCGGACAAGAGTCCCGGGGTGAGGTAAGGAAGGGTTGGGAGAATTGGTCTTGAGACTAGAGGTCCCGGAAGTAAGAGTTGGAGAATTAGGAGGCGCTGGGAACTTAGGACAGGACTGGGTGTTGGGTGGGAGGGTGGACGCTGGGGTGATAGCCGAAGGGCTAGCAGTGGGAAGGACACAGAACCTGGGAGTTGGGGTCGGTCGGGACCTGGAGGAGGCGGTGGTGATACTGCCACCGGGCTACTTGGTTAGGGTGTGGGTTCTACTGGGGTCTGCCTCCAAGTGAATAACTCACTGGAGCTGGGGCTGTACTTTAGAGGACTTTGCCACCTGACTGTATTTCAGGAAGGTTCCCTGTCCCCCCAGTGGGGTCCGCCTTCCAGGAAGCGCCTGTTTCCAGAGACCCTCGGTTACTTTTGCGAGGTACATAATGTATGCTAAAGAGGTTTTAGGAGACTTTTTCTGGACCTACTCTTTCATCCTGTCAGCTCAGCCAGCTGCTCCCCTCCACACTGCTTCCACCTCCCTAAGTGTCAGTAGCAGTGGAAGTAGTGTGTGCACAAACGCTTGGACCCCTAAGAAACGCAAAATATTTCTGCATGGCATCCCAGCCCCTCTAGAGTTCTACAAGGTGGACTTTATGATATCCAAAATTAGGTTTTACTTAAACCATCAGGATAACTATAATTAGGCCTCTTGGATATTGCTGTGTGACCTTGGCCAAACTTTTACCCTTTCTGGTGTATTGATTTCCTCAGTGCCTACACTGCAGACTGGCTTATAAAGTCCTCTTGGGCTTCAGTATGAAAGGGCTCAGGGTATTTTTTGTTTGTTTTGTTTTTGTTGCTTTTTTATATACTTTATCTTAGCCAAAGGCCAAGAAGCGATGTTTTTGTTGCTTTTTAAAAAACCATGCCTTTAATTATCGAGTAGGAAAAGGAAGACTACTGTACCTCCTTCTGCTCTGCCCAGGCTGTTGGAAAATAAATCTGATGGTTTCCAGTCCCCAGCCACAGCACACAGACCCAACATCTGTGCGTTCGTTTTCACTAACTGCTGTTTCTCAATTAAAAACCTGATCATCTTCTTCCTTGTTGGCAAAGGTGCCTTGGAATTTGTGTCGCTGAGTCAGCAAGCCTTTCAGATTTGCCTGGTTTTTGTTGTTTGCGTTTTATATCAAGATGGGAACTCGAACAAGTCATTCCTCCTAAGGATCTGGTGTCTCCATCAAGAAAGGACAGTTTGTACCAGCTCTCCAGAGAGAAAAGGTGAGAGCCATGGGGACTTTACATTGCTGCCTTCTCAATCTGGTTTTCAGTAGAGAAAGTGGGGACTGGGGAGGGTAGAATTTGAGGTCTCCAGGATGAAAGTGAGCCCTGGGAGTAGATCGTTGATTGCCAACTCTCAAATAAATTCAGGTGGCTTCTTGCCAAGGGCTTCTCCTGTTTAACCAGTCTTAGAGGGTGCTTTCCACATGGTTTGCACTTTAAGATATGCTTTATGGGACGAAGGACACAAGTCATGATTCTGCATTTGAATTGGAGACTTTTATTTCTTTTACCGTATGAACCTTTATTGGTGTCAAACCCCATGCTCAGTGCTTGGGGTACAGCGAGGAGCAACAAGAGCTCTGTCTTCTGGAACTTGGTGGTTTGGTGGACAAGACAGCAAACCATAGACAGTGACAAGGTGTCAGTGTTGAGGGAGGACTCAGGGCAGAGCCACCACTCGTCCAGGAAGGGGTAAGAGGGAAGATGGGAAGGTCAGGAAAGCTTCTGGAAGATGATACCCAAGGTGAGTTTTGAAGGAGTTAAGACTTAGAAAGTAGGGGCAGTAGTCTGGTAGGGGAGTTGGCATATGCAAATTGTGAAGCTACCTGGCGCGCGCGTCTGGGCCACTGTAGGTAGTTCAGTATGGCTGGAGCAACAAGGGATGGGTGTAGGGTAGAGGATGCTGGAAAGATGGGTTGAGAGCTGAGTGTGGAGGGTTTTGTGGGCCATTCCAAGGGTCTGGGGGACAGAAAGATTTTAGAAGAATTCCGCGAGGGGCATTTTCAATGAGCGCACTGGCTGAAAAGTGTGGAATGGATTAGATTGGATTATTCTCTTTTTTGACCATTTCCCTAACACCATGTTAACTTCTGGTAGGGGAAACAGACATGAGATTTCACCCTCAGCTTGCTGAAAGTCTCATTGATGGACATAGAGAACTGTCAAGGACAAAATGCTGTGGGAGCTGATAAAAAGGTGTTTTCTTTCAATTGGGAACATCAGGGCATCATGGAAGTGCTCTTTAAATAGGGCCTCGAAATTTGAGTCAGGGGTGTGTGGGTGGCCAAGGGAATGGGATTCTGCATAGAGCTGAGGCATGGAAGTGGGGGAATTGGATACAAGTGGGGGTAGCAGATCATCACTTAAACTCTTTGGGAGGGGTTGGGAGACCGAGGTATAGATGAAAGAAGGTATTGAAGGGAAGTGCAATGGTAAATACTGTTGATAGGGAGGGACAAGATTGTGATGAGTTTTCAGTGTCAATCCCGGGAACTCGAACTTTATTCCAGAAATCCAGGGGAGGTGTGTAACGGACAGAATCAGAACTATATTTCAGGAAGCTCAGTCTTGCACCTGTCTCCAAGGTGGACCAGAAAGAGAGACAAGAGTTGGGGAAGCCAGTTGAGAGAGAATACTTAACAAGGTGAGGGACATAGAGGTCCCCACCGGATGCTGGCAGTGGGGGCTGAGGAGGGAGGAGAGATCAAGCCATGGCAGCTGTGGGGCAGCTGGGGAGCAGGTTGAGGAGGAGCAAGCTTCCCAAGTTTTTCTCCTAACTGCCTATTGCAGAGTGGAGCCAGGGAATCCAGGAGGCAAAAGAGAATTAAGAAGGAAGGTGAGTTTGGCTTTAGACATGTTAAAGGTACCTAAGGTGCTAACAAGAAGGAGGCCGTGAGCTATGGAGAAAAGTCCCTCATTCGCTCCTTACATGCCTACAGAAATTGTGTGCCAGGGCATGTACTTGGTGTACAAAGATGGGTTAAATGGTCTCTTGTGTGTGTGTTTTAATTTTTACCTCGGGCAAACACAAAATTAGATTAACACACTTAACACTGTTCATTCATGGCTTATATTTATTTACCAAGTTACTTTTTATCATAAATGGATGCTGAATTTTGCTAAAAAGATGCTTTTTCTGCATCTATTGACATGATCACAAGATTTGTATTCTTAATTTTGTTTATATGGTGTATCACGTTAATTGATTTGTGAATATCAAACCAACCTTGCATCCCAGGAGTAAATCCCACTTGATCATGATATATGTACTAAGTTATTTTTAATGAATATAATGTAATAAGCTTCTGTATTCCAAACACCCAAAACAAAAGCTTGGGGCTTGAAGCAAAAGTACACATCTAATCATGCGATTTTTCTTTTAATTTCCATCCTGAGATTACCATTATTCCCTTGCTTTCATTTTCATATACTTTTATTATAACTAGTATTTCTAAGGAAAGTAAAAAAATACTAATTTGCTAAGATTTATTCATATTATTGTATGTCATCGGTTGATTTGTTTTTACTACTAATATTTCGTGGTGTGAACATAGCACAAATTATGCATCTCATCTTCCATTGGTGGGTACTTAGTTATATCCAGGTTTTAGTTGTTGCAAGTGTGTTGCTCTGAACATACCCACATGTATCTCATGTTGTACATGTGCAAGAGGTTTTCTTGGGTATGAACTTAGGGATGATATTGCTGGGTTATCTGGTGAATAAATGTTCAACTTTTGTAGATATTGCCAGACTGTTTTCCGAAGTTGTGTACCAATTTACACCCCCATCAGCAGCAGTGTATGGGACTCCCAGTTGTTCCACTTTCTTGCCAACACTTGATATAGGCATACTTTATTTTTGCCAATTGAATGGGTATAAAATGGGATCTTTGAGATCTTGATTTCTATGCCCCTGAGCCTTGACATTGAATATCTCTTCATAAGTTTACTGGCATATGTGTTTTCTGTGAAATGTTTGTTCATGTCTTTTTCCAGTTTTTCTCTGGGGTTTTTGGTGTTTTATTGTTGTTATTGGTTTGTAGGAGTTCTTTATATATTCTTGATTTTAATCCTTCATGCATATTGCACATATTTTCTTTCAACTTGTAACTTATCTTTCTACACTCTTTAAGGCATTTTTGTTGAATAACAATTCTTAATTTTAACATAGTGAAATGCATTTTTTCATTTATATCTGTATTCTGTGTCTTGTTTAAAAAATTCTTTTTCTGGGAGTTTCCCTGCAGGTGTAGTGGCCAGGCTTCGGCGCTCTCACCTCCGTGGCCTGGGCTCAATATCCCTGCTCAGGGAACCAACCAATCAAAAAAAAAAAAAAAAAAAAAAAAAAAAAAAAAAAAAAAAAAAAAAATATATATATATATATATATATATATATATATATATATTTTTTTTTTTTTTTTCCATGTCCTTGGCTTGAAGGAGCCTGTGCTGTAGTGATGGGGACAGGTAGGTAATTGCACTTAGATGTTACATGAATACTGATTGTTAGAAGTGGTCACTTCTCCCTGTGGAGCAGAGGTGGATGTAGAAATGATTTCACAGTGTAGAGAGTCACAAGCTGGGAATTAAGAGAGTAGTAAGTGGACAGGCAGGTGGACACTCTGTCAATGTCGGGTTAGGGTCATGAAACAGCCTGGCCTATTCTGGGTCCTCCCCTGAGTTCCTAAACAGAGGGCCTGAGGGGCTCAGGCAGAGCACCTGAGGAATGATTTGTGTGATCTGCATGGATGGGATTATTGAAGCCATGGGAACAGATAAGAGGGTCTAGAAGTATAGAGAGGGAGACCAGGGCCTATTTTCCTGATGCAGGGAAAGGTGTTGATGGCTGATGTGGCTCTGGGAAGCAGTTAGGGTGTCTAGGGGTGGCCCTGACAACATGCTGCCTGCTGTACTGTTGGATGCTGTATTTCATCATCAGGTGTTGGGCAAAGACTGACATGTTAGCAGAGAGCAGGGCATATCCTTGGGGAGGCTAGTCAGAGACGTAAGCACTCTCTTTTTGATGGAGAAATGGGTTCAGAGGAGCACAGTGATAGATGTTGGAGAGGCAGTAGGGCAGGGGTAGACACGCCATGGCCCAAGAGCCAAACCCATCGGCCACTGCCTGTTTTTGTTAATAAAGTTTTATTGGACCACAGCTACTCCTGTTGGTTTACACATTGTCTGTAGCTGTTTTCACATTGCAGTGTCAGAGTTGTGTAGATGCAACAGATCCCCTATGTTCTGCCAAGCCTAAAATTAGTAGTTTCTGGCCCTTTGCAAGAAGTTTGCTGAATCCTGCCATGGGGAGTCATGGTAACTGATAATATGGAGAATGTGTTATCAGCTAGTTGTTTCTGGATGAATAATAATCTAGGCCAGGCCTGCAAATGTTGCCAACTTTTCTGGTTTTCAAGAAGCTGGAAATCTGGATTTTTAAAAAAAATGGTGAATATTCCAATTTTTAAACATCAGCACAAAAAACAAACAAACAAACAAACAAACAAACGAAAAATTAAAGGAAAACTGTGTAGGCCAAGAAAAACCCATTTGACAGGTCTATTTGTCCAGCATCAATTTATTTCTTCTGTCTTGGTGGACTCTGGAAATAGATTTGGGTGTACTTATACCTGTATGATCTTGGCAGGTTGCTTATCTTCTTTTGCTTCACTTTTCTCGTTTATAAAATACAGATAATACCTGCCTCCAAGTCTCTAGGATTGTGAGGATTAAATGAGAACACTTATATGAGCTAGTTAGCACAGTTCCTGGTACATAGTAAGCTCTTGGTTGGTAGCCATTGCTGTTATTACTGTAGGTGGTCAGGTTACTCCTAGCAGAGAAGGAACAGCAGGTTCTTGGTGCTGGTGAAGAAGGTTACCCAGAAGGGAATTGTAGGTTGCTGAAGCCTCCCCCCTGGCCACCCACCCTGTGGCTTTCTGAGCCCCTTTTGGAAGGTTCTACTCTGACCTGTCCCTGGAGGATTTGAGGCAGGGACCAGCCAGAAGAGGAGCTGTCACTTCTCTTCTAGCAGCCCAGTGCAAGAACAAGTCATGTGTTACTTTACTTGCATCCTTCAGAAACCTAGTAAGTTCTGGGTGGCACTGGCTTGAGCCATCTCTTTTCGAACCTCATCTTGTAGTGCTCACCTGTTATAACCGTTTAGGTGGTCTTTCTTATGCATTTTATTGGAATTCATGGATAGGAGATGTCACTTGGTAAGGAGGTGCCATGGTACTTCAACAAGGCCTGTTACTAACGAAACCCCACTGAGATAGTAGCAGTCATTTAAAGTAATTATGGTAAGTAATTTTTTTTTTTTTTTTAAATGTGGGTAGCTCTCTGGATGGGGATCGAACCCAGGCCGCAGCGGTGATAGCACCAGAGCCTTAAGCCATTACACCACCAGAGAACTCCTCTATTTATGAATTTTTAAAAGTGTTGGGCATTTTAAAGAGATTTGTTTCTGATAACAGAAGTTACACTTTTTCCTTTAGAAAATGTGAAAAGTTCAGATATATATCAGTTGAACAAAAGGTCTCCTATACTTTCTGTACTCAAAGGCCGCCATTGTTATCACTTTGGTCCATTTCTATTGTGTTTTCTTCATGCTTCTCTTTTACATAGTTAAAATAGTGCTAGGATGAACATCTTTATAATGAAGTTTTTCTTTAATCTCCATAGTTAGAGTCTTAATTATTAGATCAAAGCAAGTGAACATTTTAAAGCCTCTTGATACATACTGTCCAACTCCTTGTTGGAAAAGTATCCTTTCCAATGGTGTGAAGTCTCAGTGTACTATTGCCAGCACTAAGTATTGAAATTAAGTTATTTTTACTACTTCAGTAGGCAAAGAATAATATACTGTTGTTTTAAATTTGATTTAAAAGCAACATTTTGTAATTCCCTGGTGGTGTAGTGGCTAGGCTTTGGCGCTCTCAACGCTGCGGCCTGGGTTCGATTCCCAGCCAGGGAACTACCCACGTTAAAAGCAACATTTCTAGTAAAGTAAAACGTTTTTTTTTTTATGTGTTTGTGCACAGGGTTCAACCTTCCCAGGTCCATGGGAAGGCTTCCTCACAGGGCCTGGGTGGTGAGTTGTACTATAAGAAGTCTTTGAAGGTCATGCTGTAGCTGTAAGTCATGCTCACTGTGTCAGCTGGTGGGGTGTGGAGTTTCAAGCCACGCTTCTTGGAAAGAGCCCCAAAGTGAGATAGCTTAGAAAATAGGACTGGTTTCCAATCTGTGCTTTTCAAAACTCTCCTATTCTGCAAAAGAGCTTCCTGGGCCTCTCAGAAAGTAGGAATGGAGGCCACCTCTGTGTCAAAGAGATCACCCCGTGTTTCTGTGTTTTACATGGTGACGGGCGACTTAAGATCACATTTGGGAAAGGGTTCTGCTGCTTATAAAAGGCTGGGAAACCCGTCCGACCACCTGAGTAGTAGACGCTAGAGAAGGGGCGGTGACTCCTATTCACTTTGCAGAATTGTTCCTTCCGGCTTTTTAAAAATTATTTTGTATAAGGTAGAGAAAGCACGGGCTTTTTGTAGTGTCACAGACTGGCCACCTGACCTTGTGTAAATTCTTAATTTCTTTTGGCCTCAGTTCCTTAATCTGTAAAATGGAGATAATTTCTACTTTTGCATGTGGTTGAGAGTTGAGAGAACTGGATGACAAAAGCACCAAGCAGAGTGCGTGCCACATAATAAGTAGGTACTCAATAAATGGCACACCTACTTGCCTGAGAGCATAGTGTATGCAGTTATATATCCTTTACTTTTGGACCTGTTGTGAGCTTTATCTTAGATCTGTAAGACTTTTGTAAAAATTCTTCAGGACTCGTAATTCCATCATTAGGATGTACTATAAATTTATTTAAGAATTCCATTATTGTAAGGTGTTTAGGTTGCTTCCAAATTGAGGCTTTTTTCCATGGCCAATTATAATAATTATTTTCATAATTAAGAACACCAGATAGCCTTTGTCATTAGGAGCTGTAACAAGTATTTTTGGACTCCAGCTTCTAGATGGCTGAGATTATTGTAGGGATTGAGTGCATTAACAGGGGTGCTATGTGCACATAATTGCTGTGTTGTAGTGGAATGCCAGTGGGCTTTTCTGGGCAGTGCCTCAAGGGCCCTGGCCCCTGGAGTAGAAGGTTCTCCTCTCTTGTTTTCTGGTGTTTCAGACTCTCTCGGCTATTGGACATTGAAGAGCTGAAGCCCCAGCTTTGGGTCAGCCCTAACTTTGCCCTCAGGAAATCCCTGTTCCGGTGGGGAGACAGACACTGAAACCAAAGATAAGTGGAATGTGTGGTGAGATGCTCAGGAGGGTGGAGTCAGCACTTTCTGGTGAGGGTGTGGATCAGAGGGCTCAGGAGGCAGGTACTGTGACTGAGTCTGGAAAGATGGACATGTTTTCTTGGGGGCTTAGGTGCAGAGAAGAAGGGAGTCTAGACACATGGACCAGCAGGGTCAATGGCTGGGAGGTGGGAAATGGCTCTGAATGATTAACACTTGTTAGGATTTGTTGTGGCTGGACATACTTGGTATGAATGGGGACAGCAGCGGCATGGACAGGTTGTTTACCACGACTGCTTCATCTCTGGGTGTCCAGTACCCAGACAGGGCCTGGACTGTGGTGGGCCATAGTGTGTGGAGGCTAAACGCTTCCATGAAAAGCTTTAGCTAAAGTTCTCAATTGTATTTCTCAGCATTTTTGGCAGAGTTCTCTGAGTTGGTTCATCAGGAGATGTGTGGACATGCTGGAACATACTAGGTGTGGTGATGTATGGGAGGCCTCTGCTGCCTGGAGAGATGAGTGATTCCTGCCAAGAGGTGCCAGGAGGGAAGTCCAGACTCAGGGGTAATTGACTGTGAAGCCAGGCCTGTGATTTGTACCTGGATGTGGTTCCAGAGACTCCTAATTGCCGGCATTGAGCTAATAAGCCAGCCAGCCATTCCTAGAGCATCCCAGGTCTAATCCTCCAAGGAGGAATACGCTTTTAGTGGGGCAGTTGGCAGCTCACTGGCAGCCCTGGCACCTACAGATGTGCTCAGTTATTTCAAGCTTGACTCATCACCTGTGTTCTCATGCTGTGTGTCTCAGTGCTGCCCTAGGCTGCCACTCCTCACCCCAACTTGGAAGGGTGAGGAGGGGCTGGGGTTGGGGGGTGGGTACAAGGAAAGGTGGGGACCAAGATTTGCTGATAGCTGCTGTGTGCCTGGTGCTTTGCTAAGTGCTTTATACACATCTGTGTTTTAATCCCCATGAAAAGCACTTAGAATAGATGTTGGTATTTCTATTTCCAAATGAAAGCAAGCAAGCTTGGAGAGCTCAGGTACCTTCATCAGATGATACAGTGAGTAGAGTAAGTCAGTTGTGTGTTGACACTAGAGCACATGACTGTTCCTTTTTATGTGCTGCTCTAGCTCTGCCTTTCTTGTAGGGCAGTGGTCTGGGCTGTTCATTGAGATCTTGATAGTATAGTGCAATCTTACAAGGACAGCAGTGAAAGCCCAGGGTCCCAGTCTTATTACTAGCCATGTAAACAAGTCAGTCACTGTTAACTACCCGGGCCTCGGTTTTCTCATCTGCAAAATGGGGATAAACTTCACTGTCTGTACTTAAGAGGGTTGTGTGGGAATCAGAGCTGATGGTATGACTGGGAACCCTGTTGGTGCCAGGCCTGCATGGGTATGCTGTACCAGGGCTTGAGATACAGGTTCTTCTCTCCTCCTCCCTCCCTCTCTAAGAGGGGCCTGTCAGTGGAGCCCAAAGTGTAGAATTCGGAATGAGCTTTCCTTTCTAGGAAAAAGGGTGTCAGAGCCAGATTAATCCGGGTTTGTTCCCTGTGCTGCCATGTAGCAGTGTATATGTGACCTTCAGTAAGACCTTGACCTCTTTTAGCTTTGGTTTCCTGTCTGTAAAGTGGGAGGTAGGGGGGTTTCCTGGTGGTGTAGTGGCTAGACTTCAGAACTCTCAATGCTGTGGCCTGGGTTCGATTCCCCGCCAGGGAACTATCCAAAAAAAAAATGTGGGAGAAGTACTACCATGCCAGTCTGTTACGCTTAAATGAGATAAGTGTATTTGGTATTTGTCACTAAATGTTGATCCCGTTCCTTTTGCACTCCAGGAGCTAGTGCTCTGAGGAACCACCAAGATACTACAGTGCATTCACACACTTACTCTTTTATTTTCCCAAACAGCTGCAGGTGCATAGAGTCATCATCCACTTCCATTCAGCCGTGTTTTGAACTAACATATATAACACTATGTGACAAGGCCTGGCAATAATGGCTGTGGACAGGGCAGACTCACTGGGTTCGTCACTGGGATGGGGGCATGCAGAAAGACACAGAACGTCATCATACCCATGTGTATATGTGGGCACAGAGTTCTGCGCTGCTGTTAAGAAGTTCATGTGCTGGGTGGCCAGGGAAAGCCTCCCTGAATGATAGCCTAGGCCTGAAGGATAAGTAGAGTGTACAAGGGAAGAGGATGGCCTGGAGTGCCTAGGAGAAGAATGTCTTAAGAGATGGGTAGAAACTCTCCGGACCTGACTGCTGGTCAGTGAGGCCCAGGCACAGGGAGTAGGGTGTAGAGAGGCCAGGTTTCAGCAGCCAGGAGATTTTAATGTTCCATCAAGGACATTCTCCATGGTTAATGATGCCTCCTGGGGCAGCCTGGAGACCCAGGTGGAACTTGAACCTGTGCTGTGAATCCCAGTTCTGCCATTGAACCTCTCTGTCTCCTTGAGCCTTGGTCCTTTTTCTTTTTTGGTTGGTTGGTTCCCTGAGCCACTACTCCACCAGGGAACCCCCACCCCCACCCCCCTCGCCTTGGCCCTTTCTGAGTTTTTTCCCATCTGTAGCATGTAGTTTGTTTGAGTCTCACAAACAAACCTACTTTGGAAACTGTAGAGTCCTCCACACAGATGTAAGGGGTAATCATGACCTCAATCCATGAAGGATTTGGAGTGACCCATGCAAATACATATAGTATAAAGGGATATATTTAGTAGTGGTTCAGTGGGAAATTATTGGTAAAAAGACAAAAACTGGGCCAATGATGAGCACCCAAAATTCACTTTACTGTATCTTCCTGAACGTTTTCAGAGGTAGGCAGGCTGCTTAATTGACTTCCTGGCTGCCAAAGCAAGGAGACAAGATCAAGTACTTGATTCACAATGCCCTTAAGGTATTAGGGGACAAAAAGTGACTGTGGAAAAGCATAATTTATTTTTCCTGCACCAAGGCCAACTGTGGCAGGGCCACTTTGTGTATTGATAACTGCTTGTTTGTCCTCTTTACAGATCTGCTGGAAGCACTAGACAATGAACCAGAGACTGCAACCCAGAGTGGTCTGAAGACACGTGGGAAAGCAGAGGAAGTCCTGGGGAAGATGGCCATGGCTCCAAACCCTTCCCTGGCTCAGATGTACACCAGCCCCGTGGCAGTGGCTGTGTGGGAGTGGCAGGACGAGCTGGGCACCTGGCATCCCTACAGTGCCACTGTCTGCAGCTACATTGAGCAGCAGTTTGTCCAGCAGAAGGGCCAGCGCTTTGGTCTGGGTAGCCTGGCCCACAGCATCCCCTTAGGCCAAGCTGACCCCTCGTTGGCCCCTTACATCATTGACCTTCCCAGCTGGACTCAGTTCCGCCAGGACACTGGTAAGACATATTCTGCCTCTAGTACATGTCTGAGCTCCTGCTTTGGGCTGAGTGCCATGCTAGGTGTTGGGGTTACAAAATCAACTCTCAGAGCTTAGTCCAGGCCCTGAAATGCACATAGTTGGGAGCGAGCGAGGGTGCCACGTGATAGCAGTTTCACACAGTGTGAGATGTACAGTAAGTCCTCACTTAACATCGTTGATAAGTTCTGTTAATTTAGGTGAAAACAATGGATAACGAAACCAGTTTTACCACAAGTTAGTTGATAGAAACAAGAGTTAAGTTCCTATGGCATCTCATCAGTATTTTAACCAAATGACATTATTTGGGGACCAGCTGTACATCTTAATAGTAGAGGGTGCCTTAGGAGCACAGTAAAGAGGCCCTCCTAGTCTGTGTCACCCATGTCTCCCAAATAAAAAATGCCTGCCTCCACCTGCAGAGATTTGAGGTGCTCGTTGGCAGGTGGCCAGCACAGGGGTGGTGTGTCATGCATGTTAAGAGGGCGTGGAGGTGAGTTCTGGCTCCAGTGCACCATAGCTGTGTGACCTGGGTAGGTTACCTCACTCTCTTGTGCTCTCACGTTTGGTTTTCTTGTATATTTTCATTAGTACTGCTGAGAATGGGGCCACCAACTTTGAGTGCTGTACCCTGAACTTGTAACCCAGTGGTGATTTTTGTCCCTCAGGATATTTGACCCTGTCTGGAGGCATTTTTTTTATTGTCATGGCTGTGGGGTGGGGTGCTACTGGCACCTAGTGGGTAGAAGTCAGCAAGTCTGCTAAACGTTCTGCAATGCACAGGACTGGCCCCATGACAGATTTATTGGACCAGGATGTCACTTACACTGAGACTGAGAAACTCTCCTCTAGTCCCTGCAGCAGTTCCCTCGGGTGAATGAGGACTAAGGCTTCCAGTCAGTTGGGTGCAGATGAAAGTCCCTGCCTTCATGATTTTTGCAGCAACTGAGAAAGGCTGCAAGCAAGATAAATAATGTATAAATTGTGTATTGTGTTAGATAGCAGTAAGTATTAATCAGGGAGAGGAAGTGTAAGGTGTTGGAAGAGGTTGAAGTTTGAGCTTGGGTGGCACTGGCAAGGGGTGGAGACAGACCTGAAGGAAGGGCAGGAAGAAGGGACAGATTGTGCAGGGCATCTCAGTTCCTTGAAGGGGCTGCTGTTCTGAAAGAGGGTGCCATGGCAGGATTTGGGCACAGGAGGGATGTAATCTGATTTGGGGTTAAGTGTTTCCCTCTGTCTGCTCTGGAGCCCAGGTGGAAGGTAATTGCAGTGATTATCTTTTGGCAAGTGCTATTAGAATCATGGCCCAAATTGAATTTTTCCTTTTTCTTCTTAATCTTCAGGTTTGATTTAATTACAAATATAAGCTAACTGCAGGGTGTTACCCAGTAGCTGCTGCTTGAGAAAAGCCAAAGAATATGGTACATCCGTGTAAGAGAAATACCATATTCTGCCGTGTATAATGCGTACTTTTTCTCTCTCCATTTTGACAGGGGTGCGGGGGGCACATTTGTGAGGGAAAAATAAGGATGTACATTATACATGGGTAGTATACCTTCTATATCTATATAAATGGTTTCTATTATTTTATTTATGCTTATGAATTAAAAGTGTTAACTCTAGAAATCAGTAATGATGCTCATATGCAAAATAATACCCTGGAATGCGATAATTGAATGTTGTATTGTTAAATTTATTGGGGTGACATTGGTTAGTAAAAATTACATAGGTTCCAGGTGTACAATTCTATAGTACGTTGTCTGTGTGTTATAGTATGTGTTGATCACCCAGAGTGAGTTCTACTTCCATCAGCAAATATTTGACTGCCCCTCCTTCCTCTCCCACCCTCATTCCCCCTTACTCTTAGGAACCACTAACCAACCTATTGACTGTGTCCATAAGGTTTTGTTTCTTTGTTGCTTTCAGTTTTATATTCCATATATGAGTTATGTTAACAGAAAAAACTGGTAAAATTTCTTTATATTTAGGTACTTGTTTTTTTATATTACAAACAAATAAAAATTTGAATTTAAAAATTAAAACGAAAGATTTTCCCCCCTGAAAGTTTGGGCCCAAAACGTGGCTGTGCATTATACATGGCAAAATACGGTATATAGCACTACAGAATTTTAGAGACTTAAGAAATACTTATAGCACAATACATGAAAATAGCAGGAGAAGTTTTCGCTATGACTGTCAGCTCCCTGAATGTACATGCCTAGAAGACTAGATAGGAAGACATGCATTGTAATATAAATTGGGTGCTTTTTCTCCTGATGGCTAGATTATGGATGATTTAATTTTCTTTACATTTTTTTGTTTTCAGTTTTTTAAGGGAGACTATGTAGGTTTCATCATTAGAAATATTATTTTTAAAAGCCTCATTGAGTCTGAGCCACAGCTCTTCTTTGACCTAAGTTTCCAGTGTCCCCTGCCCAGGAACACGGATCCCCTGCTGCCACTTGATCCCTTTGGGCCACAGTTTCTTTACCTAGAGAGAGCTCTCTGTCTTCTACCCCAGATTTGGAAAGAATAACCAATGCCAGCCTTTAGGTCAGTCAGATGGCACCATGATCCTATATATACTGTGATCATATTGTCTTATTTTGGTTGTAGAAAAAAGAATTTTTAAAGTACCTTTTTTTGGGAGCACTAGCAGATTAACCATTTATGTGTAATACTCCTTATAAAACAGGTACCATGAGGGCTGTGCGGAGACACCTGTTCCCCCAGCATTCAGCCCCTGGCCAGGGCATTGTCTGGGAGTGGCTGAGTGACGACGGCTCCTGGACAGCCTATGAAGCCAGCGTCTGTGACTATCTGGAGCAGCAGGTGGCCAGGGGCAACCAGCTTGTGGACTTGGCACCCCTGGGGTACAACTATACTGTCAACTATGCCACCCACATGCAGACCAACAAGACTTCGAGTTTCTGCCGTAGTGTGCGGCGCCAAGCAGGGCCTCCTTACCCGGTGACCACCATCATTGCTCCACCGGGCCACACAGGAATCGCCTGCTCTTGCCATCAGTGCCTCAGTGGCGGTGGAACTGGCCCCGTTTCAGGCCGCTACCGCCACTCCATGACCAGCCTCCCTGCATACCCTGTCCCCCAGCCCCCCCACAGGACCGCTATTGTCTTTGGGGCACACCAGGCCTTTGCCCCATACAACAAACCCACACTCTCTGGGGCTAGGTCTGCGCCCAGGCTGAACACCACCAACCCCTGGGGTGGGGTACCGACCTCCCTGGGGAACCAGCCCCTTTACTGCTTCAGCCTCTCCCACCTGGGACCACAGCACCAGCCCCCAGGATCATCCACTGCCAGTGGAGCCAGGTATCTTATGTTATTGAAGGTCATTTTGTCTATCTGTGTGCCTTTGTCAGCTGGCTAGGATTTCGCTTTTACTTAGTTGAGAAGACTCACCCCAGACCTGCAGACCTACACCTGCTTCCTTGGTCATCCCTGCTGTATTATCTCCTTTTTGTGTGCCATGTTGTGCCACAGTCATTCACAGCCTTGCATCCCAGCTTATCTGACCTCTGGGACTTGAGTGCTGGTAGTTGCCACATGGGTTAAAACCAATCATTTCTATTCACTCAGGAGAATCAGGCTTTCTGTGTAGAGCAGTTAACCACCTTGTGGCTGTGTCTATGTGACATGTAGCTGGTGCCATGTGCGTGAGAACATTTCACTGACTCCTGTGTGCCAGGCACTAAGGTAACAAGAGTGGAAGGTTCAGTCCCCTCCCTGATAAGCCCATAGTCTTGTCCAAGGAAAGGTTATGAGCTCAATTTTGGTGTTTACATATTGGCTGAGGAGAGAGCAAAATGTTGAGTGTGGGGATGGTGGTAACAGGTGACATAGGACATCTGTGCTGATGTAGTCCAGCTTCTAACAGAGCTGTCTGCACCTTGAGAAAGGTGATGAAATAGGCCCCATTTAAACCAGGGGGCACTTCAAAGTGAGAAAAGCTCCTGGAGTGCTCCAGGTTCCTCAGAGACCTGACACTGATGAGGGCCTCATCATTGATCGTTGTTGAGAGTGTTGGGTTTGGAGAACGTTTTGGGAATTCAGAGTGGTATTAGGGATGAGTGACCTGGGCAGGTAGGTACTGGAGATGTGGGCCCATAGCTGCCCAGTTTCCCAAGGAGTTAGCATCTAGTTGACTTGGACTGACGTCAGCCAGTCAGCGTGTTGGTATTGCCTTGCTTACCCACCTCCATTCCTGCCCACTTGACTGCGTTGAGTGCTGAAGCTTTCTAGTATGGCTGAAACCTCAGCAGCTTCTTGGACCGCTGACATTTTTCCAAGCTAGGTTTCAAGAGACCCTGCCAGCTTCTATAAGACAGTGACAACCGCCATTTACTGAGCACACATTGTAGCCAATCCTGTTGAGCAGGCTCTGTGAGTGATTGCCTTAATCCTCATAATAGCCATGTGGTGGGTGGTGTCCTCAGTTTACAGGTAAGCACGTTGAGGCTGATAAGATTGGCAGCATAGCCAGCAAATGGCAGAGCTGGGATTAAACCCAGGCCCCAGCGTGGGCCATGTGGGACACTGGAGTTCTTGAAGCTCTCTTAAAGGCAGAGTGAGAGGAGGGTAGAAGGCATCCTGTGAGATGAGTGCAGAGGAGTCTGACAGACAGAGAAGAGGGGTGGGCCCCAGATGGATCAGGGCATCTCTTTCCTAGAGTTGGGGCATGTGGATCTGAGATCTTTCTGGGAATTGGGAGTATGGGGAGGTTTCACTTGACTTCTCTGTGGACTTGCACATGGAAATAAGTAAGCAGGACTCTGCTATCCCATCCCACCCAGTGCCCTGTGAGGTCCCCTCCAATATGTGGGTCAGTCTCTTTTGGAGAAAAGTATGCTATGTCTGCCAGCCCAGAGTGATTATCAGCAGGGCTAGGTCAGCTTTGCCTAGCCTTCTGGGGCTTCTTAAGTTCTTAAAAATTACTTTTTTTTTTTTTTTTTTTTGGTTGGTTCCCTGAGCTGGAATCGAATCCAGTCGTCCCCCCCACCCCCACCTTAAAGATTATTTTGAGGTAAATTTCTAGATGGTTCTAGAACTGGAGTTCTGGGGATTAAGCCAAGTGACTTAATAAGCTTGGTTCCCTTCCCCAGTATGTGGCTCCCATTGGGCTCCCCTCCCCAGCCTGAGGGCCCAAGAGACTGTTGTTGTGGGCCCTACCAGCTCAGGCCAGGTAAATTACTGAAGGGAAAGTGGCTGGGCCAGACTGTCTTACCTTTGCTCCTGGGCCATGCTATTGCTGCTTGCCCTTCATTGTAAGCCAGGAGGGAACCAGCCCACCAGGCTCTGTTAGTTGAAACAGTCAAAGGGTCCTGCCTCCTAAGGTGTATGGATGTTCATTTTAACTCCTACAACTTTTCAGGAGCTGGGAGGTGTGCTTCACTTGCATGAGCCTATCCCTGCTTTGAAAAACAAGGTTTTCCTTTATCTATTTTGTAGCATGGTTCTCTTTGGTTATTAACCCTTCTCTCACGGGTGTTGTAGGGCTTAATAAGTAGCTGACCTCTTAAACCCAGCAGTGCAGGGAAGATTGAAAACACTTGGCAACTTGGTCTCCCTAGAGCAGTGGTCCTCAACCTTCCTAATGCTGCAGCCCTTTAATACAATTCTTCATGTTGTGGTGACCCCCATAAAATTATTTGCATTGCTACTTCATAACTGTAATTTTGCTACTGTTATGAATCGTAATATAAATATCTGATGTGTTTTTCGATGGTCTTAGGCAACCCCTGTGAAAGGGTCGTTCACCCCCCCAAAGGGGTCGCAACCCACAGGTTGAGAACTGCTGCCCTAGAGGCTATGGTATAGTTCTTGAACCCAAATGAATGTCAACAGCATTAGGTGACATTTACCACGAATATGGAAGAGAGGAGAAGGCAGCAAAGCAGGCATTGCCAAGGGCGAGGGAAGCTTGAGAACTGCTGTGTTTCCTGGTAGCCACTGGAAAGAACACATGAGTGAATAAAATAAAAATTTGTGGAAGCCATGTGTTTTCCAATCACTTCTTGCTCACTCTGGGTAAAACTTGGCTGCCTGATTTCCTCGTGCCCACAAGGCTTTCTGAGTAGGTAGTAATACTTCGAGAAGGTGTATCATTTGTCACTGAGCTGCTGGGTTTAAGTAAATTTCCCGATAGCTAAAGTTTATCCCTTTAAGCACAAAACCTTGTGTTTTAATGGCGTAGGATGGAAAACTTTCCAAAATATGTCATGCACACTCTTGTCCTCTTTAATAGAGGGCGTGCCGGCTTGCTGAGCATTTTAATGACTTGGGGTGGTTATTATGACCAGCAATCTATTGCAGCTTTGGTGTGGCTAAGCCTCACCTTGCTTTGTCCCTGCACTAACTGGCCCTAGAAAATGGCTCTCCCAGTGTGCTTTCACTTGCTGTTCTCACTGCCATTCTCCCTTCCTCTAAAGCACCCCTGTCCCTCCTCCTGTCATCCACCTCTTTAGGCTTGCTTGATTTGGAGTTCTGGGCCCCAGTGGAGGCCCTCCACCTAACTCACTGCAGGTCTCTGGGTCAGTTCTGTTCCCTTTCCAGGTCTCTCTTTTCCCCTCTTAAGAGTAAGGAGTTGGACTGGTCAATTTCTGAAGTTTCCTTTTGCTCTGATATTGCTGTGGGTTTCAGGGTTTAGTGAGAACCTTGTAGGAAGGTGCCTGGTGGCCCTTCAGTTTTCCTGTACCCTCTTTGTTCCTCTGAGACCTGAGAAACAATGGGCATTTGTATTGGGGTGTGGATTGAGCCTCACAACCATGCTGGGGCCTTTTGGAATTATTCTCATTTTACAGATAGAGAAACTGAAGCTCATAAAGGGGTCTCCTTTATGAGCTTCAGTTTCTCTATCTGTAAGATGCTCGAGGGCTCACAGCTTTAAGTGGGAGCAGGCACTGCAAGTGGGGTGTTCAGACTTCACATTTGATGTTCTTTGTACTGCTTAAGTTATAGGTCCTCCGGTTGGTGATGGTTTACTGGCCCATAGGGAGCTGGAAGGAGGCCTTGCATTTCCTTATTCTCCATCCTAGCACTGCCCCTTGCCTGGGACCATCACATTCTGTAGAAGACTAGAAGGCCTCATGTCTCATGTTCTCAGCTCCATTTGGAAGCTCCTGGAGATGGTCCCAGATAACAGGGCCACGTAGGGCCTAGTAGGTAGCTCCAGGAACTGAGGAGTCAGGGAGGGAGGCCTGAGGCAGTAACTGAGGAATTTCTCAGAGAAGGGTACTTGATGGAGGAAATGATGCCCCACGTCGGGAATGTTCTGCTAGCCTGAGCTCTCTGAGGATGGTGGAGGGAATCACCGACCTCCAAGGTTCTGTCCACCCTTGAGAATCCCCATCTTAGGAACCCCTGGATCCGTTTTTTGCTCCACTCCCTCTGCTAACAGAAAAATGTGGGGAGGAGCTGAGATAAGTCATAGGGGAGAAGTCATATTCGGAGACCCCTTTGCAAATAGAACTTACTCATGGTTCCCAGTCCCAGTTTCACAGGGATCTGCCCATTGAAGCCTCACTGCATGTCTTGTTTTCTAGTTCTTGGGGGTGGAACCTAAAACTAGGCCTTCTTCCTCAGATATATGCCTCTCCCTGGGAAAAGAAGACCCCACTTCCCAGAGCCCCTTTGGGCCAATGGTGCCATGACCACTAGCAGCCCACTAATTCTATGCTGTTGCAGAGCCAAGCTTCAGCTTTTCGGCTTCCTAGCCAACGGCTCGAGTTCAGTGTTCTCTGGAGAATTGGCTTGGGAGATGAAAGATGCCTGTAAGGACTGTCACTTCTTGAATTTCTTCACTTATAAAACCTGAGAATTTCAAAGACCATCAGAGACTATCTACCTTCCTTTAAAAAAACAAAATGGAGGAAGAGGCTCAGAAAGCAGGGTAGGGATGGAGCTTATTCCTAATTAAACAGGGTTTAGTGGGCGAAAACCTTAGCTCAGGTGTCCCAAATGCCCAGACCTTCCATTGCTCAGAGTACTCCAGGTTCAGTTCCATTGTTTCCTTGGCGTTGAGAGTAGATGAGTAGGGCAAGAACCTGCTGTTTGAGTAGCACGGCCACATAGGCTATTCTTTTTGAGGAGAACAATTCAGAAGTGAAAACAAAACAACCTCTTCACTCACACAAATACCAGAGCACTTACTATGCTCCAGACCCTATATGAGACTGGCAGCTTCAGCCAGGTGAGTGTGAGGTTTTGTGGTTTGGAGCAGAGGCACCTAGCTCCCTGTAGTTTCCACCAGCAGGATCTCGGAACCATGGCTGGTGGTGAGGAAGGAACTGGGGCAGCTTCCGGAAGCATTTGCAATAACCAGGCACCTTGTTGGTTTGCCGGCAGCCGTAGGACGGGTAGCACAGTAAACTGCAGCCGTCCATCATTTCACAGCGCCTTGCCGTTCCTGGCTCCTGATGGGGCCCAGTAGAACAGAGATGCATGTGCCCAGGGGAGGGACTCTGGAAGGGTTTCATAACTCTTCCTATTTCATCATCATCAACATGGGCAGGAGTGGACCGAAGGACTCAGGAATCAGGAAGGGGAGGAGTGAGTTGGCAGGCATCTCAGGCAGCTATACCAACTGTTCTCCAATGCAGGGCTCCCCCTAGCCATTTATTTAAAAACACGGCCTAAAAACAAATGCGTGTCTCGAATATAGTCACTGTGATAAGCAAGACCCTCATTAAAAAAAAAAATCCCTTTACTTAGAACAACTTTAGTACAGAGAAGTTACAAAAATAGTCTTGTATTTGACTTCTCATGTTAACATCTTTCCTAACCACAGTGCAATTCTCAGAACCAGAGAATTACTGTTGGTGCAGTACTGTTAACTAAACTTTAAAGATCTTGGTTTTCACCAGTTTTCCATGTTCTCATTCTGTCCCAGGAGCCTGTGGGACCCCACTTTGCATCCACTTGTCAATTTTCCTCCTCCTGTCTGTAACAATACTTGGTATTTCATCTTCCATAACCTTGAGACTTTCGTGAGTTGTTATACTTTGTCACATGTCTCTTAATTTGGGTTTGTGAGATATTTTCATGATTTGGACTGAAGTTACGCAGTTTTGGCAGGAACCACAAACATGATGGTGTCTTTCTCAGAGCATTATTTCTTGGGGGTCTGTTAACTGATTGGTCACATTAGGAGCAATTTTTATCTTGATTACTTGTAGGAGTGGTTTCTGCCCTGTTTTCCCTTGATAGTTACTATAGGGCTTTCATTTTGATGAAACTAGTGAGTTCAAAATTCTTTGTCTACAGAGTCTCTCGATTTCCCAAGAAGCTTCATTCTTGATACCTTGTAAAAAGATGAGACCTCATGTCCCTACCTGCCTTTCCTTCTTGTCCAGTGCCTGGCCTGGAGTTTGACTCTCGTCACTTGATTTTTGCAAAGGCAGTGATGGTGAGCCAGGCTCTGGGCATAGCATCTTAAGTATTCAGATTCTCTAGGTGAGTTTGGGTCTGAGAGTGATGAAATTCAGATTTCTTTGCTCCTCTTTCCAGATATTCTTCATCAGGATCTTTAATTTTTTAAAAAAGAGGAAAGCAGAAGCCCTCACTCACACGGAAGCAGCTGTGGAACGTGAAAACGTGAAGGGGCCTCAGCAGCACCAGGGTACCAGTGCTGGTGTTCCTCTGGCTCCTGTTTCTGCTAAGTCGGCTCTGCTCACTAAGCTTTGCTCTCTCTTCTCCCGAAGTGCCTCCCTCCCCAGCGGTCCTGTGAGCAGCCCTGGGAGCATCCCCGCCACTGTGCCCGTGCAAATGCCGAAGCCCAGCAGGGTCCAGCAAGCCCTTGCAGGTAGGCACGCTACTCCTGGGCTCCAGGGTCTGGAATGGACTGTTTCTGACAGGACTTAGGGGTTAGGGGAGATTGTGGGGTGAGGCTCTTGTTACCTTCTGTGTTCTCATGGAAATCCAAAAAGCCTCCTTTGGGGGACAGTGCCTCTTTTCAGTGATGATGTACCCCTGGTGAGTGAGCCTGGGGTGCCCCTCCTTTGTCTCTCGGTGGCAGTCATGCTTGATGATGGTGAGTGCCCTGGTGTGGACCTTTGCTTATATTGTAAATTTTCACATCACCTTGAACTGTGGTTCAAGAGTCGCTTTTCTGTCCTGAAATGTATTAGGCTTTTCCCTAAAGGAACCCTTTGAGAAAGTTCTAGAAATATTTTGGTTGGAGTATTGATGTATTGAATAAGTGGTTTTTGTGTCCATCTAGATCTTTTGTTAACTACATCTTGAAACTGTTTTTTAAATTCTTTTTTATAGATCTTAGGGAGACACTAAAAGCTTTTTTTTTTTTTTTTAACTTATGGGAAATAAGTGTTAGAAAGGTAGACTGAGTGTAGTGAACCATCATTTAAAGGTCAAAGCAGGGAATAAGGTAAGCAGAGTGTGTGTGTGTTAGGTAGAATCACTGTGGTGACGGCAGGGTTGGAGAGGACAGTCCTAGAGGCAGGAAGACCCTTGCGGAGCCTGACTTCATGCCGCAGGTAAGCCAGCCCACCCTTGGAGAGCTGGGATGCAACCCAGGCGTCCTGTCCTCAGAATCTGGCCTCTTAGTTCTTACACTGTGCAGCTCCTGGGGGTGGTAGAAGCATTGGGAGGGATGAGGGGTTGATGGCTGTGCATAGACAGGCAGAGCTGGCCTGGACGCAGTGGTAGTTTGGGTGTGCAGCTCACATGAGCAGTCTAGGTGCAGTGAGTTGGCCTCTGCCCCACTATGGGAGTGTGTAAGCTTGCAGCGATTGTGGGTGGGACACTGGGAAGGGGAGCCCTTGAAGGAAATGGAAGGACCAGTCAGAGAGGTGATAGGAGATGGGAGAGTGGGGTCGGGAAGGTCAGGAAGGGAGACCCTGCTGTGAAGGCCCTCCGGCACCTGCTTCAGCTGCTCAGCCATCAGCCCTCTGTTGGGGCAGAGAGAGCAGTGAGCAAAGATAAGCTGACTAGAAAGTTCCTGCCTAGTTTAGCTCTTGTGGCATCAGATGCCATAGGTGAGTCAGGTAAGGGGTGGCAGGAGGGGGAGTGTGTGTGTGTGGTGTTGTAGAAAGGTTGTAGGTGAGTGTGTGCGTGTGTGTGTCTGTCTGGATCTGGTTGGTTTCATTTCTCCATTAATAAACTGGTAGAGAAAATAAATAATAGTGGTGATTAAAATAGCATTTCTTCCTCATATGATGATTTGCCCCAAGAGTTAGTTGGTTTCTTATTTTGAAACACGCTACCTTGGGAGGAGAGAGAGAGTTGAACCCACATTTCCCATAGGATGAAGACAAGTGCTTAGGTACAATCCACAACATAAAATCAGATATTTGCGTAGTATTGCCATGAATCTACACACATTTTAAAGGTATTGAAATTTTTATATTTTACAATAAAGTCTTTAATTTTGTTTTCATTTTTAATGTTCCTCTTTTGTTAGGATTTTTGTCTTTTTTACAGCAAAGTTGCCTTATGGCCAGTTAGTTATACAGTGATATGTTTGTGGCAAAAATGCTTACGACTAAGAAGCTACAGCAAAAGTACCTAGAACTGTCCTCATTGTCTCCGTTACCTTGGCTCTCAGAGCCATCCTGGAGATGGCTAGATGTTTTAACCTCCATTTTACTCATTGGGGAAACAGATCCCAAAGTTCAGGAACTTGGTCCCAGCTAGAAAAAAGCAGAGACTGGAGCCTGTGACCAGATGCCACCTACCCTGAAGACAAGGCTCTGGGAACCAGAGAGCCTGTGCCAGCCCCCAGGAAGCAGGGTCTGGATAATGATTCTCAGCCTGAGCTGTGTTTATGGATTTAGGAATATGGATTTGGGCATGGCTGCAGTGAGGTGAGCACTTGGGTGCAAGGTTTTGCAGGTATGTTTATAAACAAGTAGTTGTCCTGTTGGATGGACTGTGTACCCCTCTGTACTGGCAAAGTAGGTCCCCAGGGGAGCCACCTCCAGGTCAGACCAGGAGCACCTCAGGTGACAGCTTCACTGGCTGCGGCACAACCTGGCCCTCTCCTTTTTAGGGGTAAGGAGGGTGGTTGAATGGGCCCCTGATGTTGGGGCCAGGTTCCCACCCTTTGATGGGGGGAGGAGTGTCCGCATTTTTGCTGCAGCAACCTGCCCAAGATCAGTCAGCGAGGACGAGTGGTGCTGGGCTTGAACCCCGCTTGGCAAGGTCAGTGCTGGAGGAGGGTTAGCTTGAACCCGAGTCCTGATCCCTGGACAAATGGCTGACCCTTGGTGTCAAAAAGGGGGTGTTTGCACATCTGCTATTTACAAGGACTGCAATCTTCAGGGGCTCTGACAGATCAGGTGGGGATCCTCTCAGATGAGTGGAGGAAAGCTGTGGCTGTCTGAGCTGTTATTTGAGCACATTAGGAGTTAGGGAGCTGTCCCTGAGCTGATGCTGTTGGGGAAGAAGTGATGGTCCACTCTCAGTGTCCTCCCACCATCCTGTCCACTACACACTGCTTCTGTGGTGTTGGGTGTGGGGTGATTTTTACACGTTTTCACAAGAAGGTAGACCTCTGAGCAGGGGCTGCTCCTCTGCAGGCTTCCAAGTGGAGACCTGTGTCTGTGACTTGAGCATTGTTCATTCTGGCCTCTTGGAGGCTGGTGATGGTGGGCCCAGGGGTGTCTTTGTTCCCCAGCAGCCACCTACTGTGCACCTGTTGTGACCTGGCCTTGCCCTAGGTGCTCAGTCACAAAACCGGATAAGGGGGTGCTCTCAGTTGCTAAGAATGCTAAGCAAAATAAAAGAGACAAAGTTGGAGAGGAACATGGCCCTTTTAGGTGGGGTGCCCAGGGAAGGGCCACCTGCTGAGATGATGCTTGAGGAGAGGTCTCGTTGAAGTGAGGGAGCTATAATAGTTGATATTGAGGGAAGAGGTCATGGTCAATACAGGTTCCAGGGTTCTCTCCATCTTTCTGCCCCGTGTCTGCTTGTCATTCAGTCCGCCTGACATTTAGTTTCCAAGGGAACCCACATTTGAGCTTAGGAACAAATCTTAGAGTACAGTTGGCATTGCATTAGCTGATAAGCAGGTGCCCAGGGTCCAACCTTGGTCTTCTGATGTGCACTTTGAGCGGCTACCACAACGCACCCTACCTGCCTAGGCTGTGCTGCCCAGGCTGCTAGCTGGCTCTGCTTCTGTCTCTGATGGGGTATGTTTGCCACATCGAGGGCCTTTGTTCTTCTGGTGGCCTCTATCTCTGATGAATCCAGGGGCCAGGTGTCCCCTTACCTCTCTTAATTGTCTCTAGAATGGACAGTGCTATCTGCCTGGCCTGGGTGGGGGGGCCAGCAGGGCTAGGAACTCTACTTCTTACCCAAAGCCACCCACAGTGCCCATCCCCAGAGCCTGATTTTGAGCACCTGGAAAGCCACCCTTAGGGAGGTACCCCAGAAAAAGCCCAGAGCTGCTTTCCCCTGGGGAGGAGGTGCTTTTGAGCTAGACTGAAGACAAGGGTGTGTTGGGGAGGTGGTGCTGTGGACAGCATGCCCACTGTGGTACCACCCAGGACAGAGGGGCTGTGTCAGCTTTGGCTGAGGGCACTGGAGAAGGAAGGCAAGGCCTGCCTTTGCTGCACCAGAGGAACAGTCACATGGGCCACACAGACACCTCATTGGGGAGCAGGCTCAAGGGTCAGCATTCCTGCTTGCCCACCCCAGCAGTGGCTCTGAAACCACCCACATAGGCCAGATAGGGCACGGAAAGCAAACAGTACCCCACTGGAGGCAGGATGACCCAGCGTCAAGGGGTCATGCAGGGAGATCACAGGAGGACTGTGAGCTCGAGAGCTGTCCACGTTTTCATAGCTTGGCTGTACCCTTCCATGTCGCCTGTTTCCTTTCCCTGGGCCTGGCATGGAAGTGCCACCCAGAACTGCCCAGGAGGCTTCCTGAGTTGTCATTCTGCCCTCTGTCCTCCTGAACCAAACGGCCTCTCCCACTGCATGCTCTGGGCGCAGGCTGGCTGGTTGCTTATACAGACACCTGTAGAACTTGGGGCCAAGGCTCCGATGAGCCGGGCGTCTCACTGTTCCTTGCCTGGAGCTTAGCCATGCCAGCTGGTCAGGCCCTGGCAGCCTCGAGCTGCCAGATTCCCCGGAAAGATCGCTGGGTCCTGATGGCCATTCATAGTGCCACCTGGACTCAGCTGAGGTTTTTTAATGTCACGTGCCGAATGACTCCCCCTAATGTTTCTCCCCTCTCTGCATGTCTGATCTTGCACCCCGTGTAGGCATGACGAGTGTTCTGATGTCAGCCATTGGACTCCCTGTGTGTCTTAGCCGCGCACCCCAGCCCACCAGCCCTCCCGCCTCCTGTCTGGCCTCTAAAAGTCACAGCTCAGTTAAGAGATTGAGGAAAATGTCCATGAAAGGTAGTTCCTGCTCACAAATACTCTCTGGCCTCTGCTCAGCCACCTCTGGGTCTTGCTGCCTCTGATTCTCCTGCATCGATTGCTCTTCTGATTCCCACAGTCCTCCTTCACTTCCTTCACCCGCTGGGGCCTGGGCTCCACCGTCCGTCCCCCTGCCCTTGGCAGCAGAGGTGGCTCCGGGAATCTGCTTTCCCTGCAGTCACAGAGTTCAGGTCCTGTCTCTCTGGCACAGTTGGAGTACAGGGAACCTGTTCTTAAGGACTCTGTGACGTTTGTAAATAAAGCTGGGGGGGAGGGGGGTGAGACCTGGCTCAAGATGAGGGGACAACTCTGTCCCTTCCACTGGGGCCAGTGTGTGTCTCAGTAAAGGCCCCCAGCGCTGGGTGGGACTACTTCAGAGAAGTCCCCCAGTGACCACTGCTCTGCCTATCACCTGGCTGGGGAATGAGGGGTTTCAGAACTGTGGAAGGTTCTATGAGTTACAACAAGACTTTGTGGAAGGACATGTAGGTAATAAGTTCTAAATCTGCCATTTTGAGAGCCAGTTATGACTCTGGCTCCATCTGGGGCCGGAGAAGCACAGACTGTTGAAAGCCCAGTGTTGTTCAGGACAGTGTGGTGAGTAGGGGGCACGGCCCTGGCTCAGCCAGTCCTGGGTTTCAGGCTCATTTCCGTCGCTCATTGGCTTTGTGGTCTCACCTGGGTATTCCCATTTGTGAGCCGGTGCCTCTTACTTTAGCAGATTGGTTGTGAGAGGAATGAAGTACACACATTAAGCACTTGGCTGCGCTGATCATGTCCACTGCCTGTCCAGCCCCCAACCCACAGCGTAGAAGAGAGGCCCAGGGAGGGGCAGGGCTTTACCTAACCAGCCCCTGCCCCACCCCATCCTCACCCTCAGCAATTGGGACAGGCCAGCAGCTTCCTGAGGCACTTGGGTTTGCCTGGAAAGAACACAGGCTCTCTGCAGGCCCTCTGGCCTTCCTGGGTTCAGATGTCCCTTTCATGGGATTGGCGTTCACCTGGATGGCTGCCTTGGAGAAATGTGGCTCATGAAAAGCTACTTCAGTTCTGAAAGGCTGCTTGGGCAAGGGCATGTTGGTGAGGTGGGAGATGGGGTGCTGAGCTGGGCCTCACCAGAGGTGAGCCAGAGGCTGGTCCTGGTGGGTGGGGTCCTGGGCTCATCTGGAGACTGTCCTGCAGCTGTCAGGCTTTTCTGAGAGGTTCCTTCCCCACAGTCTGAGTTGAGTCCCTGCCACCCGGATGGCTACCCAGTGCCAATGGTCACTGCTTTGACCTGGCTTTGTCACCCCAGTGACCAGAGTCAGGGTCCTAGAGGTCTGTGTGTGTGTGCATGTGTGTGTCACATGTGGGTGTGTTTGTGTGTAGTGGTGTGGTACTCCTTTGCCTGTAGCTGTCTTTCAGGAAATAGCAGCTAATGCCTTTACAACTATCACAGCTTTGGTCAGTATTAGGTCTCCACTTTCTAGATGAGGTAATAGACTCAGAGGTGACGTGATTTGGTCCCAGCACAAGAGCCAGAATCAAACCTGACGTTGCCTGGTCCCAGCCTCTCTGCTCCCCTCATAACTATCACCTGGCCTTCTGTAGTTGAAAGGGTGATGGAGGGAGCTAACTTTGAGCCCTCAAGCTGTATGAGGTCTTTTCAGCCACCAGGTGATGGCGTGAGCTTGTGTTCAAACAGAGCCCCTTGGTCTCAGGGGCTGGGATCGGGAACTCCCCAATGACCTTGAGGCAGAATGAGGAGCCCTGTGGGGTCACTTTCCCAGGTGGTGCTGGTCTCCCTGCCAACACCCACCCCCCCCACCCCCCCACTTTTTTGCTCTTGCAAAGGCTTCGCTCCTTCTGACTGGGCAAATCCCACGGCCATACCAGTTCCCTCTCGCTAGCTGGGGGAGTGTCCTGTCCTTAGGTGGGCTTGTTGGTACAGGGTTGGTGCATGTGTGTGCAGGGGAATGGGAGCTTTAGAGAGGAACACGGGGGCCAGGGCTCAATTGTGCTGCATCTCAACCGCTTCCCAGAGTTGCTTGGCTTAGGAACCAAGTAGGTATGTCCTGAGACCCCATAGTCCAGGGACAGGCTTGAGGAGACTTTTCATCTTGTCGTGATAGTGTCATGGTGGCCGTCTTCTGCAGTCAGTGCACACACCGATGCCCACATGGGGTAGGAACCCTCTATATGCTCAACTCATAACACTTATTTTTCGTACCAAAACTTTCTTACCAGAATGTAAGTAAAAATGGAAGTAAAAAAACGTTGCCAGCACATGCTCCAGAGTAGTTTGTTCTAGAAGCTGCTGTTTGGCTGTTTGACTTCCACATGTCCTCTGAGAAGCTTGGGTTCGGTTTCTTGACCAAATGTGTACAGTGATCTGAGGGCTGTGACCAGCTGCTTGCTCTCTCTCTCTCTCTCTCTGCCCCTCTTCCACTGCCTCTGGGTCCTCTGGTAGGTCGGCCTGGATAGGGCTCGGCTAAGCAGAGCGTTCTGCCCCGGCTTCAGATCTCTCCTCTCTCGCTTGCTAACCTTCCTGTTTCAGCTCCTCTAACATCTCCTGGCAGCTTGGACCTCTCCCTTGTCCTCCTTTCTCTCTAGTTTCAGCGTCTCCAGTTTGCATTCCTTAGGACACTGCTGGTGTTTTCCTGTCTTCTAGGAGGGAATCCAAAGCCAGAGCCAGAGCAGGTGATAAGAAACTATACTGAAGAGCTGAAAACAGCCCCAGATGAGGTAGGTACCATGGGAGCCATGCTGCTTTTAGTTTTGTTTGGAAACAAGAGGCAGCTCCAGACCAGGAGGATGCCAGCCTGGTTTCTGCTGGAAGGGCCTTGCCCAGGTGCCTCTGGGTGCCGGCTCCATGCTCTGGGCACTTGGGTTTAATCTCCCAGCCTCCTGAAGGAGGCAGGCCTTACCAAGGTAAGGCCACTGTGGCTTCTGAGACATGGATTCTGATTTTAGTCTTGAGACAAACAAGTGTGGTCTTGAGTAAAGTTCCTTCTTGCATAGGCCTCTCTGTAGCCCCGTGCCATCCTGGGGGCCAGGGGTCCTGGAGACAGGGATGGGGGAGCCTGCCCGACTCCCTGAGGGCTGGCAGTGGTGTAGAAGGGACATGGCCTTGTCCAAGTACCAGTCCTACCCCTCTGGCTGTAGGGAGAGCCGGTCAGGTTCCTATAATTAACAGGGCCTGCCACACCCCCATAACAGCTCTGTAGACCCAAACCTCTCTCTCATTAGCCACTTTTTGGGCACTGCAAGTGCCACTTCTCTCCTGTTTGGAGAGTCCTGGAGAATCTGGAGGAGATGAGTTAAATATCAGTCCTTCCAGTCCAGAACTGAGGACTCTTCACTGGCCTGTTTCACCTTCAGGTCAGGTACGTGAGAAATATTTGGGGGGTAAACGTTTAGACAGAAGCTTGAAGGGCATCTTCGTGTCTCCCACCCTCCCTCCAGCCCTCTCGGCACCCCCTTCACAGCAGTCAGTCTCTCTTTTTCTTTGCCCTTGTGCTCACTGGGCACAATTGGGCTGCTGTGCCCCGGTCTCCTCCCCTCTAAGCTGCCGTCTACATGGCCAGCACACAGCTGTGATCATGGCAGTACCTGCTGCTGAAAACCCCGATTGGGCCTCAATGTGTAGGACAAAGCACCCACTCCTGAGCATGGCCACCAGAAGCTTCCAGGGTCTGCTCCTCTCTCCGTCTTGTCTCATCTGTCCCGTGGATGCCATCGCCCCTCCCAAACCAGATGCTGGTTCATGCTTCAGGTCATTCTCTTGCCTCTCCTGGAACACCCCTTCCCACACTCGTCCATCTGATGAGTTCCCTTGTCCCTTGGAAACCCAACTTGGAGGGCTTCGCCTGTTCTTTTGGCTGTTCCCACTGGCATCTGGGCCCAGTCTGGGCTGGTGCTTCTGTCATCTCGCTGGCCCCTGGGTTCAGTGCTGCTGTCCTCCCTCCGGCTATGGTGAGTGCTCTGAGGGCACCAATCCCAGTGACTCATCTGTGTTCCCAACCTCCGCAACAAATGACTGTTGAATTGACTTTGACTGTAATTCCGGCATTTCAGCAGATGAAGGCCTTTTTCTGTAAGATTGGCGTCTTTGAGCACACTGTCTCTTTTGGTGAGTGCGCCCTATGTTTGTTCCCCCTCCAGGACTGCATCATCTGTATGGAGAAGCTGTCCATGGTGTCGGGGTACAGTGACGTGACTGACAGCAAGACCATTGGGCCGGTGGCTGTGGGCTGCCTCATCAAGTGCAGCCATTCCTTCCACCTCCTCTGCCTGCTGGCCATGTACTGCAATGGGAACAAGGTGCCCACATGCTGGCCGGGGTGGGGGCCAGGGGTGGCCTGTCTGGTCATGTGCATCTGGGCAGGCGACAGTAGCTGTCCTGTGAGGGACCCAGGGTGTGCTCGGAGGCAGCCCTTGCCCTGTAGCAGGATGAGGGTTGGCATGTGGGGAGATGGGAGTGGCGGGTGAGCCCAGTTGCACTTCCTTCAGTGGAGTTTACCCAGAATGGACAGAGATTGGGAGGATAGAGGGAACTAGCTGAGTCACATGGCAGACCTTCACACTTGGCCTGGCTTCTCTCTGCAGTATCCTTGTGCATCCTATACCAGTCAGGGTGCCAGCACCCAGAGTTGACTAGTCACAGGATTTCCTATGTGATTAGACCATGGGGATTTTTTACTTATAAACCTAATTTTCCTATCTGATGCCAGTCTCTTGGCACTTAGCCCTTTAACGAAAATGGTATAATGAGTTTCTGGTGCAAAATTTACCTTTCCAAGGAAGCTGTTGGAATCAAGTTTCTGTGCAAGGATGCTGCCTGGGAATTGGGCCATCTGCTCAGAACCTTGTGACAGTAGCTGACCCATCCCCCTGCTGGCCTCCTTCCCATCTAGACAGTGGGCGACTGTGCCTAGGTGCTCTCTCAGGGCTGCTGGCTCAGTGTATGACATTCTGTCTCATCTCAGGATGGAAGTTTACAGTGTCCTTCCTGCAAAACCATCTATGGAGAGAAAACTGGGACGCAGCCCCGAGGGAAGATGGAAGTGTTCAAGTTCCAGGTGTCTCTCCCAGGCCACGAGGACTGCGGGACAATACTCATAGTTTACAATATCCCTCATGGCATTCAGGTATGGGGGCTCTGGCACAACAGGCGCCTCCTTGGATCTTTCTGAAATCAGTCCCTCTCCCAGCCATCTGCCCCTGGGTCACTGTGAGGATGCATGGGTTGCCAAGTTCAGGCTCCCAGGAACCAAGAGGTGCTAGTGCTAGGGGTTGCAGCAAACTTTTAGGGTTATGGAAGCAAAGGGATGGCCCTCAGTCCTTTCTTGAGATAAGGAGGGCTTCCTGGAGGTGGAGACATCTTAGCTGGACTTGTACTTGGTAGAAGACCAAATGTAGAAGCAGGAAGAACACTTGTATTGAGTGTTCTGGATACCCCATAGGCAGGAACCTTCCCAGGGGAAGAGCATAGGGCAGGGAGGTACCATCAGTGAGACTGAGAGACTGGCTCAGTGACCAGATCAGGCCTGGGTTGGGAGTGGCAGGGCTGGGTCTAGATGTCAGGAGCAAGACAGGAACCCTAGCAGAAGGCCCCAGAGGACACCCAGTCAGGAGCACTGGCCCCTTAGGCCTCCCTCCTTGAGCCAGGCTTAATCTCAGAGCTTGGCGCAGTGTGGGAAGATACAGGGCAGTGGGGACTAGGAGCCTAATGGGGCCCATCTACCGAAGATAAGTTATGTTTAATCACGCGCTCTTCCCTGACTTCCCTTTACTACTTCTCCTTGGCTCAGAGTGAAATTTAAAAGCATTTCAGACAGATTGGAGTCACAGAGGAGGGGAACTTGGAGCTGTATGTGGTGTGTCACTGTGTGGCTGAGGGCAGGAGCAAGGGCTGCCCGCCATTCCAGCCCCTGCCCTCCTGTCCAGGCCGCTGTCATTGTCTCAAGGCCCTGCTCCAACTTTTTCTAGAGTGAGGAGTAGAAGGGCCTGTGTGCTAGCATGAGGGCATCCTGAAGGATGGTAGACCTGCCATCCAGTCTAGAGAGCCCAGTGCCCAGAGGATTGCTGAACAAGTAGGAGCCTCTGTCCCAGCCTCTGAGGGGTTCCAGTCTCATCAGAGAAATAGATAAAGTTAACAGGAGTGTCAGCTGCCAGGTGGAGTGGCACATCCAGGGAGGGAGGGGGGGTCGTGGGTAGGAGGTCATGTTCACGTTGGGTTTTTGAGGGGCAGGGTTTGAGACAGCAATTTATTTGGTCACTTGAATGCAGGAATAGCCCTGGCCAGGAGGGCAAAGGGGCGAGGCTGGGCCTCCGTATCCTGTATACCACTGAGCACCCCCAGTCCTGTGTCTGTATTCTTCCTACAGGGCCCTGAGCACCCCAACCCCGGGAAGCCATTTACCGCCAGAGGGTTTCCCCGCCAGTGCTACCTTCCAGACAATGCCCAGGGCCGCAAGGTAAAGGCCCGCTGCCTCCCTTGGGGAGGGGCCCTCCTGCTGGCAGGCCTGTGCCCACCTGCTGGTGCCAGTGCAAGGTGGGTGAGGTGGGGAGGGCCCAGCCTGTCATCGAGAAGCCTCATGTCCACACTCGTCTTTGCTGCAGGAGGAGGGGGACTTGACCTGGGGCTGCTAAGGTGTGGGGCTTTGCTGTGGTTTAGGCATCCTCAAGGTGCCAGGAATACAAGGTGCCAGAGATGACAGGAATGTCACAAGGGCTCTAGTAGGGAGGATGGGCCATCTCTTCTAGCAGCCTGTTGGCCAGGCTATATACCTCTGCACAGAGACTTGAGTTGGGACTTTTCTGGCTCGTAGAGGACCATTCAGGGCAGATAGAAGAGCTAGTGTGGCAGCTTTGAGATGGGAACAGGCTTGGAAAATGTGAAGAACCCAAGGGAAAACCACATGGGCGAGGGGGAGTGAGGTGTGGGGGTGGAGGTGACCTCCAAGCCAGCCTTAGGAATTGGGCTTTATTCTAAGCACTATGTGGGGCTAGGAGGTGAGGGCCTGTCACCAGAGAGGAGGAGCTGCAGATTGTACATTTGAGAAAGCTCCCTCTGGTGCCATGAGAGAATGGACTCCAGGTGGCCAAGCGTGGAGAATAGGAGGGATGGGAAAGCAGGAGTGCCTGCGTTGGATGAGGAGGGACAAAAGGAGCTTATCCAAGATGTATTTGGGAGTAGGGAAGAACTCAGCTCCGGGTTTTGGGGGCTGAGTAAATGGCAGTGCTGTCAGGTGAGGCCGAGACTTGAGTCATGGATGTGCTTAGTGTGAGATCAGCAGTTGGAGTTCCAGGGGGATCAGAGCTGGAGCTGGAGGCTAGGTGGGCTTCATGCCATGGACTACAGATGACATCACTTAGGAGACAGCAGAATGCAATGGAGAGGAGGAAGGCCCCCACTCCCAGGGGTCCAGCCAGGAGTTAATGGTACATATTGAACGGACCAAGGGCCTAGGCTGCAGCACTGCACAACCCACAGCTGACATGTGTGGGTGGTTGGTGCTGCTGTCCTCCTCATCGCTGGGGCAAATCAAAGCCCGGGTTGCCGGGGCAGTAAATGTTCCCACTCTGTCACCTGGATACCATTGCTCCAGGGTGAAAAACTGAAGGCACAAGCCAGCACTTGTCATCCTTCCTTACTTCCCTCCCTCCCTCTTTCCCTTCCCCCTGGGGCAGGTCCTGGAGCTGCTGAAGGTGGCCTGGAAGAGGAGACTTATCTTCACAGTGGGGACGTCCAGCACGACTGGTGAGACTGACACGGTGGTGTGGAATGAGATCCACCACAAGACAGAGATGGACCGCAACTTGACAGGCCATGGCTACCCTGACCCCAACTACCTGCAGAACGTGCTGGCTGAGCTGGCCGCCCAGGGTGTGACAGAGGACTGCCTGGAGCAGCAGTGATCCCACAGCCTGGTACTCCTGCAGCCAGCTGGGCTGCCCCTAGGATGGCAGGCGGGAAGGTGCCTTTCCTCAGAGGCAGGAATGTTTGTGGGCGCACAGGTGTGCTCCACGGAAGCTGGGGTTTCTCCTGTCTGCCTTTCCCTCTTTCTCCTCCCCTTCAGGCCTGGATCTGTGTGGGCATTGGGCAAGCCTGGGGAGTTGTATTTACGGGGGCTTAAGATGCAGTTACCTCAGTGCGCGAGGGCCCTATGTCCTCGGCTGGCTGCATTGGCCCTACAGTGCTGGGGGCCTGCCATGGGGTGAGGAGAGACTGCCCCACCCCCAGCCAAGGACAGGCATGGGTCTGGGTCAGCTTCTCATACCTCAGATTTTCTGTTTGCAATAAATGCTTGATAGCCAAAGTCACCAGGCCCTGGCGTTTGTGTTAGGGGAGAAGCACTGTGTGTGTGTGTGTGTGTGTGTGTGTGTGTGTGTGTGTGTGGTGTGTGAAGGCCAGCACCAACACATCCTGCTGTATCAGAATAGGAAGGGAGCTGCAGGGCTGCCCATTCAATGCCCATTTTCTAAATGAAAAAACGGAGGCCTTGGTGAGGGCCGGAGAGCCCGTGGCCCTGACCGGTGCTGCTTACCTGACTCCCACTCCGGTTCTTACAGTGCAGTCCAGCAACTCGGAGCCCACCATCCCGTTGCTTCCCAGCTTCTGAGGAATGCTGCTCACATAAGGCGGGTGCTGCTGGCTCCATTTTACGGATGACAAAACAGGTTCAAGGGTGTCGTAACTGGCCCGAGCTCCCAGGCTAGCGGTAGAGCCAGAGCTAGCATCTGGGCCAGGACTGGGCTGACACCATCCCAAAGTTCTAATTCTCCTGGACCTTCTTTGAAGGAGGATCACATACTCCCAGACTTGCTGTCTGCCTGGGGGCCATGCTTGTGGCCTGGGGCTAGAGGGACACACACAACCGCATTTGGAGTGAGCATGGGGCACTTTTGCCTTTGTGAGCCTCTCCATAAGAAAAGTTAAATTATGTTTTATGCTGTGTTGATACAAAGGTGAATATACAGGGTCTGGCACAAATAACACCCCTTTTTTATGAGCTGGTAATTTATACCAGATCTTTTATTATAAAATCATAAGCATGTATAGTTACGATTTTGTAATAAAATCCTAAGTCTGGGCATTACTTCTGCCAGACCCTGTATATTGAGCAATTTCTTTGATTTAGAAGTTCATTTTTTTTTTTTTTTTTTTTAGCTTTTTGGTATGTGGGTAGCTCCCTGACTGGGAATCGAACCCAGGCCGCAGCACTGACAGCGCCAGCGCTGAAGCCTTAAGCCGCTACGCCATCAGGGAACTCCCCCTTTTGATTTTAAAAGAAGACATTTTCCTGGGCCCCTAAAAGTATTGTGGGCCCTGGGTACTGTGCCTACCGAACCTCATGGAGGAGCTGGTCCTGGGGAGGACGGGAAGGCCTGGCCAGACCGCCAGCCTGTTTGGTTCCACGATGAGACTCGCTCACAGGGCACGAGTGTTGGGCGGGAGCCCGAATGCCACTGTCTTGGCTCCCACCGTTGAAGTATAGTGAGAATCAGAGTGGGAGAAAGTGTTGAAAATCGTCTGCCTGGTAAGGGTCTACTATCCAGACCATGTAAGAAACTCGACAGTAAAAAGACAAATGCCCCATTTTTTAAAAAGCAAAGGGGCCTTTCTCCAAATACACAGATGGCTGATAAGCATGTGAAAATTGTTCATTGTCATCAGGGAAACACGAAACTACAAAGTGATACCACTTCATACACATTAGGATGGTTGTTAATATTATTTTTTAAAAAAAGGGAAAATAGCAAATGTTGAGGATGTGGAGAAGTTGGAGCCTTCATCTGCTGGTGGGGATGTGAAGTGCAGTTGCTTTGGAGAATGGTTGGGCACTCCTTAAAAACTAGTTACTATGTGACTAAGCAATTCCACTCCCAGGTCATATTCAAGAACTGAAAACATGCCCCCACAAAAGCTTCTTTTGAAATGGCAGTGTCACTCATAATAGCCAAAAAGTTGGAAAACCCTACTATCCATCTGCTGACGGATGGATAAACATACGGGTACGATGGAATGTTACTGGGCTTTCAAAAGCGGGTACTGACTAGGCTGGCCAGGCAGTGATACTGTCCCATTTCAAATGGTACGTGTGATCAGCCTGCTGACACCTTGCATTTAGCCCAGTCAGACTAGGCTGACCAGACATAACCTTTTTTTTTTTACATAAGGTTTTTATTTATTTATTTATTTGTTTGTTTGTTTATTTATTTATTTATTTATTTATTTATTTATTTATTTTGGTATGTGGGTAGCTCCCTGGCTGGGAATTGAACCCAGGCCGCAGCGTTGACAGCGCCGAAGCCTTAAGCCACTACACCACCAGGGAACTCCCCAGACATAACCATTTTAAACGGGACAGAAAACAACGGAACTGTCCCATTTCAAATGGTGCGTGCGGTCAGCCTGGTCTCACTGGGCTACACTCAAGGTGTCAGAGGCTGACTACACGTACCATTTGAAAAGGGACAGTACCGTTGTTTCCTGTCCTGTTTAAATTGGTACATCTGGTCAGCCTAGTATTGAAACATGCTACAACATGGATGAACCTTGAAGACATCATGCCAAGTGGAAAAAGCCAGACAGAAAAGAACACATACTGTGTGATTCCATTTATGTGAAATGTCCAGAATAGGCAAAGCCACAGAGACAGATACGCGTTCCCAGAGGGAGGAGGAAATGGGCAGTGACTATTTTCAGGGGTACTGTGTTTACTCTGGGGGTGATGAAAAAGTTCTGGAATTAGTTGTGATGATTTCACACCCTGTGAATATATTAATACTAAAAGCCAGTGAATTGTACACCTCAAAAGGATGAATTTTACGATGTGTGAGTGTTCTCTGAGTAATTCGTGTAGTCAGAACCTGAAGGGAGTGCTTAAGTGAGGGGCTTGTTTGCTGTCAAGGGCTCTACAGATCTTTTAAGTCTTCCTTTGGACTAGGGAACGGGAGGAATGAGGGAGGATGGGGCCTCGTGGAGGGAGGGCCTGGGAGCCATGATGAGCTGGAGCAGGACGGGTTGGAGCTGCCCCAGGCTTGATCCTGGTTGGGGATAGAAGGCCAGAGGGAGTCTCCTGGCACCTAGGGTGCAGGAATCTCAGGCATGTGGCCCTGAGTTCATGTTTCAACAGTCTGGTCATCCTTCCAAGGGCTGGGAGGCTAGGAGACTGGGTGGGGCCTAAGTTCAGATAGGGGACTCAGCAGCCCCCGGGTCCCATGGCCTCTCCCTGAGCTCTGGTCTGCCCCACATTAGAGCCCTGCCCAGATCCCTCCCCGTGGAGGGCTGGGCTAGAGGGAGGGGTTGGGGTGCATTCACATTTTCAGGTCTTTCCAGACCTTGGCCAGCCTTGGCAGCCTGACTAACCAGCTCTCCGGGCCAAAGGTGTTGGGGGAGGGGGTGCTTCAGAAGGCAGCCAGACCAGCCCCAGGCTGTGGATGTTGTAGAAGGCAGCTGTCATGGAGCCTCCACAGAGGCAGCCTCACCTGTGGCTGCTGTTTCTCCTGGTGGTGCTGGTCTGGCCCCAGTCCTGCATGAGCTTGGGTGAGTAGGGGTCCAAGTATTGGATGTACCTGTCCAGACCCAAGGGGCTGGAGCACCTGCTGGAGTGATTGGATCCTGGGAGCCCACACCCTCCAATTGGGAGGGGCGGCCCTAGGGGCATTGGGCCCCAGGACCCTCATGCCTATCTCCACGGCCACAGAGTTGATCCCCTACACGCCGCAGATAATAGCCCAGGACCTGGAAGGAAAGGTCACGGCCACCACGTTCTCCCTGGAGCATCCTCGCTGTGTACTGAATGAGCATGCCAATGATACGGACACCATCTGGCTGGTGGTAGCCTTTAGCAACGGTGTGTCATGGTGCAGGTGTGGGGCCTGGGGTAAGCAGTGTGGCTGAGGAGAGCTACAGGGTCTGGGGAGCCTCTCACTGTGACCTTCAACAACTGGGTGGAAATTGAGAGTTGGGCTTTATGGAGATGGGGCTCTGAGAGGATGACAAAACCTGCTTTGTGTCTATAGGGGCCCTCGGGGCACTCAGGCATGGAGGACCAGGCCTGGAGGCTGCTTGCCAACCCTAACTCTCTCCCTCCTCCAGCCTCCAGGGACTTCCAGAACCCGCAGACACTGGCTGAGATCCCAGCCTTCCCTCAGCTACTGACTGATGGCCATTACATGACACTGCCCCTGTCCTTGGACCAGCTGCCCTGCAAGGACTTTGTGGGTGGCAGCAGTGTCCGTGTGCTGCGGGTGGGCAATGACCCCAATTGCCTAGCTGACCTCCACCGGTCATCCTACTGCAACGCCCCACTCCCAGGCCCTGGACCTTACAGGTGGGTCACTCCGCCTAGAGCCTGGGATGGGGCTGTGCTAGGAGAGGAGGGGTTTTAGGAGCTCAGGTTGCCCCACCTAGCCTCTCCCTGGGTCCCATCCTGGCTGCAGGCCAAAGCAGGCCCTTCCCCCATTGTCAGCCTTGGTTTCTTCCTCCAGGGTTCAGGAGCAGCACTCATTACATCTAGGGGGCAGGCAGAATGCCATCTTTCCAGGGGTCCCAGGAGGAAGAGGTGGCACCACAGAGCTAGTGGTGGTGGGGTGGGTCTGCTGTGGGTCTGCAGGGCCCATTATCCCTCCCATGGGTGGGTCTGGGGGGGGGAACTAAGTCTGGGACTGAGTTCAGCCCCAGTCAGTGGGTGTGAGGTGGGGAAGCAGGAGAGAAGACGACCACCCACTTTTATAGGTGAAGGAACTGAGGCATAGAGTGCCAGGTGGCCTGTGGAGTGAGCTCAGTGTGGAGACAGGGTGGGGAAGCAGGGCTGCCTGGGCCACAGGATGAGGCCAGGTGTCCCCAGGGAGAATGGGCTGCCAAGTCCAGCTGCAAGAATGGGCAGAGGTGCAGGGAAGGTGGGTGTGCTGTGGGCTAAGGCCACCTCCTCCCTCTGCCCTCTCACCCAGCCCAGCCAGGCCCCCTTCCCCACTCCCCAAGCCTGTTCCCTGGCTTGGCCTCCATCCCTAGCAGCCACCAAGCCAGCTTCCCTCAGTGCCAACCTGCCTCTGGGTGTGCCCTGAACACACCCTCCCTCCCTAGGCCTTTACTTGGTGTGCTAGCCCTATCGAGGGGCCTTCCATGGCCTCAGAAACTCCACGAGGCCAGCAGTTCTCCTCTGAGAGGCCGCTGGCCCCAAGCCCATGCACCCTGCTGAGCCACCCTGAGGCACCTATGTCATATTTAGTAACTGCGGCACCTGAACCAGATAAGGTGTCTGGAGAGAAATGGTTCAGGTGGACTGGGGCTGATGGCAGGGGTCACCCTGGCCAGAGAGGTCTCAGAGAGTTGTCAGAGAAGAGCCAGGCCATGGTGGTCCTGATGTGCCCCACCCTCCCCTGTACCTGGGGAAAGCCCGCAGCGTGGCTCAGAAGAGCTGTCTGGGGTCTGGCTGCAGCGGGCACCGGGCACCCTGCCCAGGCAAGTTGAGGCTCTAAGGCTCACCCCCTCTTCTCTCCCCAGGGTGAAGTTCCTCCTAATGGACTCCAGGGGCTCACCCCAGGCCCAGACCAGGTGGTCCGACCCCATCGCTCTCCACCAAGGTAGTGCTGGGAAGGGGGTGCTCGGGCTCTAATCTGCTTGGCACCCCTGCAAAATGGTCCTGCTCAGCCGGGCCTTCCCCCTGCTGCCGTGGGACTGGGGATGTGGCAGCAGTGTCCCTTCCCGAATGTTTGCCAACCCTTGGATGCCCAGGCCCCAGCCCAGTCAGTCATGGGCAGAAATATCTCCCTCTCCTCCGGGGAGCCAGGCCCGGGCCCAGCACTGCTGGGGGGGGGGGGGCGGGGAAGAATGGCTGGTGCAAGGAGGCAGCCAGTGAGTCAGGGCCACAGGTTCGGGGAGGCTTCCCTCAGCAGGGCCCCAAGAAGCCAGCATGAGTCATCAGGCTGAGGAAACTGCTCGTGTGAAGGCCAATGTGTCCAGTGTGGGGGACGCCTGGGAGATGGGCTGCAGAGGCTGAGGTGGCGTAAGGGCTGTTGTCTAAAGGCCTTGATGCCAGGCTTTAGGGTGCAGGCCAGCCACATCGTCAGCCACTGCTCTTGTCTGCCACGAGTGGACCCGTGAGTAGGTGGGCACGTTGGTGGGAAGAGCCTAGAACATGAGAACAAAGCAGAGGCTGGAGCCATGGGTGGTCCAGGCTGGCAGGACACGGGTGCCTGTCTGAGACGGACAGGTGGGCGGGCTCGGGAGTGCCGTCTGGGAACAGGAGGCAGCCAGGCCTTGGGTGTGAGCACGGTTGGGAGACGGGACTGCCATGGGGCTCAGGGGCAGTCTCTGAGCAGCTGCCGTATGTGCAGGGAAGTCCCCAAGCTCCATTGACACGTGGCCAGGACGGCGAAGTGGTGACATGATCGTCATCACCTCCATCCTCTCTTCTCTGGCCGGCCTCCTGCTCGTGGCCTTCTTAGCAGCCTCCACTGTGCGCTTGTGAGTGGTGACATCCCAAGAACCCCTTCCTCACCCGGAGCCCCCTCCCTCTCCCTGGCCCCAGCACCTGGAAGGCCTCCCTGACCCTGGGAATTTGAACTGGGAGGTATCCCTGGAAGGAGGGCTGTCACCTGTGCAGGGAATTTCCATCCTGAGTGTCTCTCCCCTCTGGATGAGACCAGGGTAGTCAGGGTGGCCACCTGAAAGAGGTGGGCCTCCAGCTGGTAGATCTAGAAGGAAGGAAAGGGAGATCAAAAGCTGTAGGAGGAAGGATCTGGGAGTGGTGGGGGTGCCCTGACAAAGTGGGTGTCTGCTCCACCTGGCAGGGACACAGCTTCTCCTTTCCTTGTCCAGCTCCAGCCTGTGGTGGCCTGAGGAGGCCCCAGAGCAGCTGCGGATTGGCTCCTTCATGGGCAAGCGCTACATGACCCACCACATCCCGCCCAGTGAGGCCGCCACCCTACCTGTGGGCTGTGAGCCTGGCCTGGACCCCCTCCCCAGCTTCAGCCCCTAGCCTGGCCTGTGTGGCTGGGGCTGGGGAAGTTGTGGGTAGGGGGACAAAGGCAGAGTGCTCCTTCCCAGCCCCTACACCCACATGCCCCTCCCCCATCACACTCCCCCTCTGCCTGAAATCCCAACACTAGCAGCCCTGAGTGGCTTTCCCATTTCCTGCTCTCTCCAGGCAACAGAATTTTCATGCAAGGGCGTTTGTGGGAGGGAAGGACCATGGTCAGGGTGGGCATCCAGTTCCCACCTCCACCCCTCCTCTGTTCACCTGCCCTCCTGAGTGTGAGGCTGGAGGTAATGTGAGCAAGGCCATCCTGACCAAAGCTTCCACGCCCCAGGAAGAGGCCCGCAGGGGCAGGGAGCCGAGCTGGGCCCATCATGGGGTGTATGAAGCCTGAGCCTCCCTTGGTCCCATCTGCCAGTGGCTGGGGCTACGGTGAAGGCTTCAGAGGCACTGGTCTTTCCTGAGGGAGGCTGGAAGGTCAGATAGAGTGTGGACACACATTATGACCATCCAGCCACTGATTCGGGCTACCACTTCCACCCCTTTGCACACACAGATGGCTCATGCACTTACCCACTCTCTCACTCCACAAGTATTTGCTGAGCGTCTGCTGCGTGCCATGCCCCGTGTTAGACATGGGGTCTCAGGCAGATCTTGGGAAGCTCACGAACTTCAGATGACCACATGTTCGGATGACCACATCACCCGGAAATACAAGTTTCATTCCCCCAGTGTCCGTCCAACCCACAAGGCCGGTGATACCCACTGTAGCCACATGAGGGCGCCAGTGCATCGCAGATGGAGCCGCACAGCCCCGCGCATGCGCAGTCTTATTCAGGGCGCTTTTGGCTGGCGGGTTCCGACCCGGTGACCTATTGTCGAAGAGTAGCCGCCACTCCATGAGGTCCCTGGAAGTCAGGGTTCCAGATCCAACGTCGGCCAAGTGGGAGGGATGGGCAATCACGCTTCCTCTTGAGGACCTACTGCGTGCCTTCCAATTCGCGCAGCTGCCATCGTTTTCTAGATGGAGAAACTGAGTCTCAGTGACTTGCCCACTGTGCTCTGTCCACTGCCGCCCCACCCCCTATTCCCTCCTCACTCTAGCTTGACCGTAGGTCCCAGCACGCAGGCTTCCCCCATCCCCTGGGTAAGGCACCAGGCACTGGTGGGGGTTCGGGCTGGAGAAGCGGGTGTTGTCCCCACCTTTGAGGTGAATAAATGCTGTCTCACTTTTCCATCTCTGTGGTGCCAGTGCTGGTTTTAGAAGAGAAACATTTACACATGGGACCCAGCCTAGCTTTGCTCTGTCCAGCCCCAACCCCAGCCCTGCCAGAGGTACCCCGAGCCTGTCCCCTTGATTGCTAGCCCTAACTGTACTTTGGGGGTGCCCCTATCTCCTGAGGGCCCCTGGGAAACCCACCAATGTATTGCAGGGCCAGGAAGACTGCTACCAATGCAGCTTATGTGTATTTAGTAGTGCTTCCTCCTAGGCAAACACTTCAGGGGAGTCTTTGCTTTCACAACCCATGCACCCCTGGCTCCTGGTGGTCTTTCCTCCATCCTGCCTGCACCCTGACTAGCCACAAGATCCTCTCCAACTGCAGACAGAAGCAGAGCTCAAGCCGTGGTGTTCTGGGTGACATCTGGCCATGGGAGCTAGCCCCTTTGGGCAGCCCCTTTTGAACTTCTGCTACTCTGGAGTCCAAGTCCCTCTTGGCCCCTTGGAATTAGAGGAGGGTTGAAAGTACCCCCACCCCATCCTCACTGTCTACCCCCCAGTAGAGCCCTTCTCACACTGTCCTCTTCAGGCCTGGCTCCAACACTCGATGGAGAGGCCCGAGAGGCCCAGGTGCCCAGCTTGGGGCTTGCCCAGGAGGGTATGGTGGGGACAAGGAGGGGTCCACTGGCATTTGCTGAGTGAAAACGTGAACATACCCTCCCAGGGCTAGATCCAGGAACAGGAATTGCTGCGGGCTCTTGCATGTCCCAGGGCCCTCTTGTGGCTTGTTCTCAGTGACAGAATCTGTGCTAATAGCCCCAGTGACATCCTATTTATGCCTGTCCTGTGCATGTCCATCCTGTGCATGCCCCTGGGGCTGCTTCTCATTTTGGAATAGCTTCCCCTCCCCACCAGCCCTCTGAGGAGCTGTTCTCACCCCATCTGGTTACCAGCCCCAGGCTTGACTATGCAGACAGGCTCTAAACAGACATTACAACACAGTGAATGAAGACTGTGAAGGGTCTGGAGAGCCCAGCGGAGGCAGCTGACCCCACCTGAAGGTCAAGAGGGCTTCCTAGGGGCACTTTCTGAGCTAAGTCTTGAGAGGCAAATGGAAGTTCGTCAAGGAGAGGAGAAAACAAGTTCAAGACTCTAGGAGACCATCTTGCCCTGCGCTGGCTTGGGTGGTGCCCTGGGGTGGCAGCAGGGACTGGGCACTGGTAGGCCAGAGCAACAGAGGCTGGCCTGGACTTCCAGGCAGATGGAATGAGCCCTGAAGCAGGGCAGGCCGAGTGGGTTGGAGAGGAAGAAGTGAATTCCAGAAATTTTCAGGAAGTGGCTGGAAGACCCGGGGACTTCTTAGGTGCAGATGATGGGGCAGTAGAGGCTGTGCCTGCGTTTCTGATCTGGGGATGGGTGTGAATGCAAAATGGAGGCCTTTTGTTCTGGGAGAGGTTATATCACCCCAGTGTGACTCAGAGCAGATCCTCAGAAAAGGGGATCCTGGGACGTCACCTTAGTAGCTGGGTGAGTCCACAAGAACATCAACAAATTGCTAATATTTTACAAAGATGGAAGCCTACCCTGGTCGCTGTGTGAACTAGAACCACTGTGGATGTTCTGCCCCAGGGCTGTGCTGGCAAGCATGCCAGGGTGTCACAAAATCCACATGTAGAGGGGCAGTGGGACCAGTCATCATCTAGCACAGCACTGTCACGCTGGAGCCCCGGGCAGCTGTGCCAGGGAACTCTGCCTTAGCGTCACACTTGAGAAGGTCACTGGCCAGACCCCAGCCCTGCTCCAGCCAGCTCGTGACAGCTCTGAGCAGAGTGCACAGTGACAGGTGTGTTGTGGAGAATCTTTTATTAGATGGCATTTAAAAATTCCCCCAGGGCTGTATTTGGGGAAATTCATTGCCTCTAAATTCATTGGCCTGTAACATCATGGCTCAGTGGTTAAAAACAAGCTCATTGTTAAAAAGGAGAAAACAGCAGTGATTGTGGGGATGATGACTCACAAATGAGTCATCAGACCTGAAATGAAAGGAATCAGAATGACAGCGGGTGCAAGTTAGGCAGCCAGGCACCATCCCTCCTCTGTCCCATCTTCTGGGTTTACTTTACTCCTCTGGGCCTCTGAATTGCCCATTTCTCTCCATCATCTCTGCCACACACCCTGGTCTCTTGCTGGGAGGTCAGCAGCTGCCCCCTTGCTGGACTTAGCACACCAGTGTTGCTGCTACCTGCCCCCTGTCTTCCTTCCAGCACCAGAGGGACCAGATTATAATCCTGATGGTGTCACACTATTGGTCATGACTCTCAAAGACTTCCTGCTGCAGGAAGGGAATCTGGATTCATCATTTCAGTCGTGAGGCCCCATGAGCCATTCCTTACGCTATATATACCAGCCACATAGGCCACAGGGCCTTTGCACTTGTCTTTCCCTCATGTAGAACATTCCTCCACTTCGTTTCCCTCATTCCTCAGCAACAATGTTGCTTCTTCAGGAAAGTCCTTCCTGACCCCTCAGCTCTCCTACAGCCCTGTTTTTCCCTTCTCAGTACATTTTCCATTTTGTAATTAAACATGTAAAATGATGAGCTTTTGCATCTCCCCCACTAAACTGTGAACTCCAAGAGGGCAGGGATCCTATCTGGTTGGCTCACCAGGGTGCCCACAGAGCCAGCACAGTGCCCGCTCCCAGTAGGTGCTTAATAAATAGTCGCTGACTGAATGCTTTATAAAAAGCAAACACATCTCCACATTAAAAAAAAAAAATACCAGCTTCATTGAGTTATAATTCAAACACCATACAACATACTATTCAAAGTGTGCAATTCAATGATTTTTAGTATTCACAGAGTTGTACCACTATCAACTTTAGAACTTTAGAACTTAATCGTCCCAAAGAAATCCTGTGCCCATTAACCCTGTTTCCGTCGAAGAAGACGTGGGAGACTAAAATCAGGCCGGAGACATTGCCCGGCGTATTGGAGCCGCCCGGGAGAAGGATCCGGGTTGGGTAAGAGTCCAAGGAAGGAGGAGGAGGAAGTCGGGGTGTGGAGAGTCAGTGTGGAATGAAACTTAGGACAGCTCTCCCCCAAATGGGGGTCAGACAGGTAAAAGTAGAAAGGAGTGGGAAGAGGGGTGTCCTCCTAGGGAACGGGGAGAGGTGGGTAGCCCCGGGGTGTGAGGGAATCCGTGGACCCCAGCAATGCAGCCGAGAGAAGGGGTAGCTGACCTGAGAACTCGGCAGGTGCCAAGTAAGTGGCTTCTGTATCCAAAAGGAAGGAACTGGCCTTACCGGCACCTGAGAGCGTCACCTGAGGTTCCGTCATGCGGATGGTGGACGTGGCGGCCTGTGACGGGCCTGGGCCCCTTCCGCCTTCGCCATTGCCGAGGACCCCATAGAGGACAGGATCGATGTCCTCTTGTGGTGGCGTTCAGGAGGACCGGGACCAGGAAGAGGATGCACCTGGGCCTTGAGGGGTCCGGGGACAGTCTGACTTCCAATGGCCGGTGTGGCCCCATTGAGGACCAGGTTTGGCGGGAGCCCTGGGATTCGGGCAGAAATGGCCCCCGTGTCCTGCAAGGCCACACTTAAAACCTCTCCCCAGTGAAGGGGGGGCATGTGGTCCCTTTTTCGGGGGCCAGTGTCCAGCCTCACAGCCTGAGGAGCTGCTGTGACAAGCGTTTGTGAGGCCTCGTATGTCCTGCTTAGCCTCCTTGTCTGGATTACTAAAAACCTTGAAGGCCAGCGTGAGGAGTCTAGGGTTCCTTTTCTAATTTTTGGAGTTTCCTGTGAAGGTCAGGGGCCGATTGGGAAATAAAATGCATGTGCCCTCTGGGCACTTGGGGTTAATAGCCGTGTGAGTGCGGAGGGCCTGTGAGAGGCCGGAGGGAGAGACTGCGGAATCGTCGTTATGGCGTGGTAAATGAACTCTCCGACCTCGTCCTTGTCACAGTGAACTGCCCTTCGGACGGCCGCTTTCATACCCCGGAGAAGGCAGTGAGTCATGTGGTCCCTACGGAGATGGTCAGGACGGGGCTGGGGGTGGGCTTGGTAATTCCAGTTAGGGTCCCGCATGGGGACCGCCGCTTCCCGGGGGCGGGGGGTGGGGGGAGGTATTATTTTGGCGGTTTCCCTGCCTTTTGAATAATACAATCCCTTTCACCCAAATTAGTGCAAGTAGAAAGGATAACGCAGGTATCGCACCAGGTGAGATTGTTGCTCGGGGTAAGGTATTCAACTTCCTTGGTGAAGTGGGTCGGGTTAGCGGAAAAGGAACCCAATTTGGATGCAGTTGGGCTCAGGTCTGCCACGGAAAAGGGGACGTGGACCCTTCCAAGGCCTTTGGTGCCGGCTACCTCCCTGAGGGGCATCTGGGTTGCTGGCGGTGCCTAGGAACGACCAGAACAGGTACGAGAGGGAGAAGGGAGATGGGCAGGCGGTGTGGAGGTTTGGGGTTGTGGGGTGTTAGGGAGCCAGAGCGGTGGGTGCCGAGGGGGTTGGTAAGGCGGGGGGTTGAGGGGGAGAGGAGTGATCAGACCGTTCAAAGGAGTCCAGGTCCGGATCTGGAGGCGGTGGGAGCTTGGACGTCGGAGGGGGGGGAGGAGGAAGAGGAAGAGGAGGACGTGGCCAGGCCTAAGCGGCTTGGTTTATGCTCAGCCGGGGAGCAAGAAAATTCCCGATGCAGCTCCGAAAGGTAGGGGATTTTGCTCCGTTTGCCCTGCCAGCCGGAGAGTTTATCCACATCTTAGAGGCAACCAAGTTCAAGGGTCCCTTTTGGAGGCCGGGATTCACCCTGGTTGAGTGTAGAGCGTGGCCAGGCCTCAGTGGGAAAGAAGACAGGCCCCTTAATGCGGTCTCAGAGGGGTCTCTCAGGTAAGTGGAAGGGCCACACCCCAGGGCGGAGGAAGAAGGAAATTAAATTTGGGGACAGAATCTAGGCCCATTAACCACCCTGGGGACTGGCAGGGCGTCTCACTACCGAATTCCATGCGTCCGGTGAGGAAGGGGCGAGAACCCAAACCAGGACAGGTGTCCCCACTGCGGTAGGCCCTCGGGGGCGAAGCCCCGAACTCAGTCAGGCCCAGCACTGGGTCTCTTAACTGGAGGCAAATCTGGCCGGACGAGAGGGGGGAAAGGCAGAGACTCCCCGGGAGGGACGCGGTGAGACCCCGCTACGGGCCACCAAATGTGAGGTCTGGGCAGCGAAGAAGTCGCAGGGATCCGAAACGAGTCAGAGATAAATGTAATGGCGTATTTGAGTGGCGGGGGGGTCAGGCAGGTGCACCAGAACCTCCCGGGGTCGAGCGAGAGGTGAGTATCTATGAAGCAGCACAAACAAAGGCCGTCTGAGGCGAACACCGGCGGCCCGAGGCCAGGGGGTTGGCAGGGCAGGCTTTCCTTGGTCGTCCTGGGCTTTCCCACATCTTGCTCCCATAGGCCACTGCAGTTGGGGGGTCCCGCCTGCAGCCCCCCATCACGCAGGGGCTCTGGCTCTGGCGCTCTCTCTCTCTCTCTCTCTTTCCTTTTTGATGGCCTAACACCTAGTAACCCCTCATCTACTTTCTAGACATTTCATAGACATGGAATCACACGACATGTGGTCCAGTGGCTTATTTCACTGAGCACAATTTTGGGGGAAAAAAAAACAGGCGCTCTGGCCTTACCTGCCGTGGGCTGTCACTCACTGCCCCTCTCACTTGGCTGACTCATTTCTTAGTCCTTTTTAACTGGGTAGAGCTGAAATCTAGTGTCCAGTCTCTGGGAAAAGTGGGTCTCTTTCACCCAAGATGCACGGGATAACCATCAAAGAGGCTCAGTCTCCTCAGGGACTCAGGGCTCCCACCCCCCACCCTGTGTGTTCTCAGCCACAAGCAGCAAGAACTCGCCTTGGAGAGCTAGGTGGGAAAGGAACATTCTGGAGGAGATCGGGGAGCTCCTGGAGGCTCCAAGAGCTGGGTCTGGAGACCACACCAACAATCCCAGCGCAGAACAAAGCTTCATTCGCTGGTGCCACCATGGAAGCTTCTGGCCCGGTCACCTCTGGAAACTGGGCATGGTGGCCACTGCTCTGGCCACAGTGGCCTGGCCATGGCACCTGCTTCCTTCTCTGGTATGAGTGTAAGACTGGTGGGCACCCTGGCTACACAGGACGCTGGAGCGTTACCCATCTGGCTGCTGCGGGGGGAGGCGGCCATGCACGAGGGTGCTGGGTGTGGGTGAGGGGCCGAGTCTGCCTGGAGAAGGGACATGTTTTTGTGATTCTCACCAGGATCTCCTCTGGCTAGCGCTGGCTCTGGGGTAGGCTGACCAGATGTACAGTTTGAAACAGGACAGAAAACAACAGTACTGTCCTGTTTCAAACAGTACATGTGGTCAGTCTACTGACACCTTGAATTTAGCCCAGTGAGACTAGGCTGACCACACGTACCATTTGAAATGGGGCTGTACTGCTATTTTCTGTCTCATTTAAAAAGGTACATCTGGTCAGCCTACTCTGAGGACATGTGGGGCAGGAAGGCAATGCCCCAGACATAAGGAGGGAGTGGCAGGGGCTGGGCAGTCAGAAAGAATGGCAACCATCTCCACCCCAAGGGGCACAGGGAGCTTATGATGGCTTTATGCTCACGTGGGCAAATTCCACTATAATGAAAGAGTTTCAGGAAATACCGATAGGTTTTCAGAGCCTTCTGGGAAATGTGACTGTCTGTCTCCCCCAGGGCCAGTGTGGGGGAGATTGAGGGCCTCTCAAGGGTTCGGCCTTTGGGCACGTCACACCCCACCTGTGACCCTCAGTGCTCATGTCTGCACAGTGGGGGCAGTAATTGTTGGCACCCAGGGCTGCTGTGAGCGGCTACGAGAGGAGGGGATTGGAAGGTCTGACCTGTAGATGCTCAATGAGTTTTTATATTTTCCTTTGAGATATTTTTTGTTATTTCAGAGGAAAACAAAGTTGTCACAGGAATCCCTCTTATCCCTGCTGGGCCCGTGTGTGGAGGGTGGGGCAGGCTCCCCTTCTCTGGAGGGGCCAACATGAAACAGGAGCAGAGGGACACAGCCATGTATCACTGCTCCCTGCAGCCTGTCCACCCCATCCCCTTCCCCAGAGGTGGGGGAGGAGAGCAGTGGCGTGAGGGAGGGGGCAGTTGGGGTGCATCCACTACTGAGCAGGACAACAGGCCTAGAGACTAAGCCCAGAGACCCCACAGGCCATACAGAGGCTCAGACCCAGTCCCTGTCCTGAGGAAGTTTCCCACTCAGCAGGGAGGCGTACCCCCTGCCACAGACCCAGTCATGTTCCTCAAAGCTCATATGTTGAAGCCAAAAGCCCCAGTGCCTCAGAATGTGACTTTGGAGATAGGACCTTGAAAAAGGTCGTTAAGTAAATTTAGACCTTTAGGGTGGACTTTGATGCAATTACTCAATCTCTTAAAAAGAGAGATTAGGACATAGAAACAGCAGGGGTACATGCAGAGAGGAAAGGCCATGAGAGGAAGCAGCACGAGGGTGACTGTCTGCAAGCCAAGGACAGAAGCCTCAGGAGAAAGCAGCCCTGCTGACACCTTGACCTTGGACTTCTGACCTTCACAACTGTGAGGAATAAATTTCTGCTGTTTAAGGCACCCGGTCTGTAGCAGTTTGCTGTGGCAGTTTGCTGTGGCAGCCCCAATCCAGCCACCATTACAGCATCGTGGGCGGGAGTGGTAACGGGTGGATGTACAGGGCAGGGGGCTCAGTGATGAGACAGAATGATCGGCAAGCAGAGTGCAGGGGCTCTGCCGGCAGCAGGAGCAGCGTGTGCAGAGGCTTGGAGGTAAGAACGGGCCTGTGGAGGCAAGCCGAGCAGACCGGGGCCTTCGGAATGAACTTGGACTCATGCAACCGGGAGCCTGTCTGCTGTCTGGACCTGGCAGCCCTCATACTGGCCTTTTGACCCAGCTTTCTGGGCTGCCTTCTCTCTCCCCTGTAGTTAGAGAAACCAGAAGCCACTGCAGCCATGCCCTGGCCCACCCCTCTGGCCTCTACACTGGTCTCAGCCTGGATGTCCCTGACTCCTGGGGACAGAGCCCTAAGAGTGAGACAAGAGCCCAGGGTTACCCCTTTATGCCCCCTTTGCTGTGAGCTCTGCCAGGCAACCCTGCCCAAGTCCATGGCCTCAGTTTCCCCTCTGTAAAATGAGGGAAGATCTCAAGGCTCCCCTAGCTCAGACACTGCAGTCCAGCTCCCCGAAACCCCACTCCCTGTGACTGACACAGGCTAGCGTTATCCATGGGAAAGAATGTATCGCCCTTGACAACCATTCTTCTACTTGACTTCTTCCCCTGAGGGACAGAGAGGAATGTCCCATTAGTCATCCTAGCCTCTCCCTCCTCATCCCCACACCCCTCCCGCTGCTCCCCAGTGGAGTGGGCCCACAGCCCCTAGAAGTATTTCCAGAAAACTCTGGGCTCAGCTTTGCTTTCTCAGTCCCTGTGCCTGGCCCTGTCCTTGTCTGAGCCCTGACTCCATGGGACCAGAGCAGTGAGTGAGTTCTCAGGCCAGGTGGGATGGGGCTGGTGGCTGGGTGGGTGGGGAGGGGCAGGAGGGCTGGGGCACTGAGAGTGGGCTCAGATCATCAGACATCTGTGTGCCTCTTCTGTGTGGGGTCCTCTGCTGAGCAGCGCTTGGGGATGCAGGTAAAACCCAGCACAGAAAGTACAGTGCAGGGGGAGGGAACCTGTGAAGGCAGCAGTGGGAGCCCCGGGAGGCATCTAGCTCAATCTGGGGGGATCAAGGGGTGTGGTGGCACAAGGAAGACTTCCTGAAGGAGGAGGTGTCCGGGTATAGCCAGCTTATCAGGCTGGGATGATGGGGGTGTGGAGCTGGGTGGTCCAGAGAGGAGAGACAGGGCGTGGGGCACGGCAACGTGGAAGGCCCTGAGTACTACCTGGAGTCCTTGAGCAATGCAGATGTCCCAGTGAGGTGGGGCAGACTGAGTATTAGGAAGGCCTTCCTTCAGTGGCTTGGGTGGAGTGAGTAGCAGAGCAGGGGGAACCCCAGGCAGAGCAGGGAGGTGGCTTGAGCCAGGCCTCGATGGGCAGTATCTCCCCTGAATACCCCCCAGCTGCTCCCAGGGTGAGTATGGGGGTGCTGGGGATGCCTGGCAGGAATGAGTCCCACCCTCTGTCCTCCACAGGACCACTGCAGGCAGCAAACCAGCACTCGGTGGTCCCAGCCACCTGGGCTCCAGTGCAGTGTGCTCCGAGCTTCGGAAAAACTGAGGCCTGGAGCCCTTCTTAAGGAGGCCTCCTAGGCAGCCCAGGGTACGAAATGAATTTAGAGAGGATCCTTGCCACCACCAAGCTTGTCTCTCCCCTGGAGGACCACGGGAGCTTCCTTACTGGGCACCCTAGAGTCCTTGGCCCCTGTAATGGGTTGAATAGTGTCTCCCTCAAATCATGTCTATCCAGAACCTATGAATGTGACCTTATGGGAAATAGGGTCTTGCAGTTAAGATGAAATCATGCTGGATTAAGTGGGTCCTAAACCCAGTGTGGCTGGTATCCCTATAAGGAGAGGGGAATTTGGCTACAGAGACACACAGAAAGGAGAGCAGCATGTGAAGATGAAGGCAGAGATTGGGGCAACGCCAAGGACCCCCAACTCAAGGAGCCAAGGCTGGCTGCAACCACCAAAAGAACGAGAAGAGGAAAAGGAGGGTTCTTCTCCATCGCCCTCGGCGGGGAGTGGCTTTGGGACACCTTGATTTCGGACTTCCGGCCTCCAGAACCGTGAGAGAATAAATTTCTGTTGTTCTAAGCCACTCTGCTTGTGATCATCGGTTACAACAGCTCTGAGAGACTAACACACTCCTGAGCCCCAATCTGTTCTCCTCACAGCACCCCAAGGGATCCGGGCCACATCTTTTCCTCTGCCCTAACCCTGAGTGGCCTTTATCTCTCTCAGGGTCAAAGCCAAAGTCCTGACAGTGCTTTGCATGGCCCCACACCACCCATACTGCCCCTTGACCTCACCCATCATATCTCCTACCCCTTTCCTTACTCCCTCATTAACCCCCCAGTCTCATTGACCCCAGCAAACCCGCCACCGCTGAGATGCTCCCACCTTGAGCCCATGGTGGATTGTTCCAAGAACAGTGCTGGCATTTCCCCCATCCCACGTGGAGGCTACCCTTCCCACCAAGTGGGGTTCCTGCCCCTCCCACTGAACCCGGCCGGCTTCTGGCTTGCTCTGGCCATAGACTGGGGCTGCAGCGATGCTGCATGACTTTCAGGCCTAGCCGTCAAGAGGCCCGCTCACTTCCACTTTGTCCTCTTGGGTTTCTTGCTGCCACATAAAGAGGCTTAGACTGGACCACAGAATGATGAGCAACCTCATGGAGCGGAAAAGAGGGAGAGAGAGGTTGAAGAGAGGGAAGAGAGGAGAGGAGAGAGGAAAAGGAGAGAGGTCAGCCAGCCCTCAACTGTTCCAGCCCCACCCCGCACTCCCACCGCCAAGACAAGCGAATGAAGCTTAGCTCCCAGCTGAATGTAGCCACAGGAGTGACTTCAGCTGACGTCCTATAGAGCAAAGCCACCCAGCTGAGCCCAGCCCACCTACAGAATTGTTAGGAATTATAGAATGTTTTAATCCTCAGAGCTTTGGGAGCATTTGTTACACAGCAGTAAAAAACTGACCCCAGGGCCTTTGCATCTGCTGGTTCCTCTGCCGGTAGAGCACTCTCTCAGGGGGTCCCATAGTTCTCCCTCTCCTGGTTCATTCAGGTTCTGTTTGTATGTCACTTTGTTAGGGTTCTACGATCTTCCTGACTAAAATAGCTCCCCTCTGCCATAACTCTAACCTCCTAGCTTTTGTTTTCTTAAAGCCTATATCACTATCAGACATCCCGTTATACCTGTATTGGTTTATTTACTGTCTGCCTCTTCCAACCAGGATGTCAGATTTGGTTTTTGTTCCCTGAATACCCCAGAGCCTGGTACAGAGCAGGGGCTCTACAATGACCTGCTGGAGAAATGGATGGGTAAAGTGCCTGCCCTTTTCCCAACCCTCACTTCTCCTTTAGGGTTTCTGCCTGCAGCTCATGCCCACAGTGGTGTTGGCACATAGCAGACCCTCACTAAGCAGTGTGTCAGATGCACTGAAGGTAACAACTAAAAAGGTTTCAGTGTTCTGATCTCCATTCCCCTCAGCATGGGGAGACACAGGTCCAGAGCAGGAAGGGCTCAGCCCCGGGTTCCGTGAGATTTCACTGAAAGTGGCATTGGTCTATTAAGAGTGTCTGGTTGCTAACTCCATGTGTGTGATGCATTAACGGGATTGGGGAGGTGTTGCACTGCCCTTGTGAGCTGTGTACAAACAGACAGACCAGGAAGGGGCCACACCACCATGCAGTGGAAAGATTCAGGCCCAGCGCAGGATGGATGAACTGTGAGGTCTTTCTCCTGCAATATTAGCACAGATGGGTCTCTACTGGGGTCTGGTGAGTGGACCGGAGGCCAAGCTGGTGGAAGAGGAAGGGACCAGGTCACCTGCACTTCCCCTCCCTGCCCAGACAAATTCCCAGGCCACAGATCTGGGGCCTCTCTCTGCTGGGGGAGGGAGGGGAAGAGCCTTGCTGCATCTCCCTCTGTGGCCCCTCAGGACCAGGTGTGATGGTTGCCAAGGAGCCTGGGCCTTGTTTGGTGACAAAGAGCTGGGTAGGCCTTTGGGAGCCTTTAGCTGACTGCCCTGTGTCAGGAGGCGGGTGGGGAGCCCCACCTGGGGAACCCCACCCCATCCCATGAGTCATCCCAAAGGTACACAGTAAGTAGATCCTTGAGAATAGATAATTCCCCTGGGCTTGGCATGCCTCCCCTCTGTATCCCCCACCCCCTGTCCCCTCTGGGCATTCTGGGCCCATTCCCTTCACACTGGGACTCACTGGGACTGGGGATGGCTGGAGCAGGAAGAGGGGACACAGCAGGGAAGCTGGCCTCTGCCCAGAAGCCTCTGGTCATGAGCCTGATGCTATAGAACAAGACGGGACCCGTGGGCCATCTGGCCAGACACATGGAGCAGGAAGGGGTCCGTATTAACAGGCAAAATGATTACTGAGCACAACTCAGTCGTGCCAGACCCCGGGCTCAGTGGGTAACGAAAAAGATGCGACCCCTGCTGTCAGGGAGTTACAGTTTACCGGAGAAGAGACGTTCACAAATAATGATAGAGCCAGTTGGTGCCTCATAACCATGAAGGATCATTTATCCTGTGGTAGAGTGAAAGCTCAGGAGGGGAGAGAAAGCACGTAAAGGGACTGTTACCGGACCCCCAGCCCGAGGGAGTTCTGGGTGTCTACTCCCTTGGGCTGGGGGTCCGGTAACGGTCCCTTCACGTGCTTTCTCTCCCCTCCTGAGCTTGTGCCAAAGCCCCAGCACTGACCCAGGCTGGGACAACGGTAGTAGGGAGAGGTGGGGTCTCCAGCCTTGAGTCTATTCTGGTTCCCCTTTTTGCTGTTATCATTTCTGCCACGTAGTGACACTCCTGGGAATGGCTTACCTTGGTGACTTCCTGTTATCCCCAAATGACAGGCCCCTGTCCAGGGAGCTTCCTCCACCTGGCCAGGTGTTGGCTTGTCTGCTGCCTGGCTGCACTCCTGTCACCTGCAGCAGACCCAGGAGGGACTCCTAGAGCCCTGCAGGGCTGGGAAGGAGCCCTCACACCATTACTGAGGAGATAAACTGGGCCAGCTGGTGCCCAGCAGGAAGTGCGTGTGCACACCCCTAGTACATAGAGGGGCTCGTGCAGAATCACGTGAGAGTGGGCAGTGAGGACCGCCCACATCTGTGGTGGATGATAAAAATGGCCCAGTTAACTGGCACCCATGGGCATTGGTGGGTGCTGGATAAATGTAAGTAGATTCTCCATTAACCGAACTCAAGCACCAGCACTCACGTCAAGCAACCGGCAAACTTGCAGGCTCAGAGTGTTGGCTGCTTGAGTTCTGGTTAACAGAGAGTCTACTGTAGATCAAGTCAATAGGAGAAGCACTGATTTTTCAGTATTTTAGATTTTTTTTCAGTATTTTGGGTTTATTATGGAGGTTTCACTAAACCATTGGCCATTATGGGTGATTAATTCAACCTCCAGCCCCTCTCCCCTCCCTGGAGGTAGGGGTGGTGGGGCTGGAAGTGCCAGCCTTCTTGTCACGTGGCTGGTTCCCTTGGCACCAGTCCCCATTCTTTGGTTCTCTAGAGGCTTTCCAAAACTCATCTTATTAACTGTCAACTCAGGTGTGGTTGAAAGGGGCTTGTTAGGAAAAACAAAACATACCCATTCCATCTTCCTCACCCCTGAGCTATTTCAGGGAGCAAAGGGGTCCCTTTAGGAGCTCCGTGCTGGGTACCACAGACGAAGACCATAATACATATCCAGTGGCTGATATAGGGACACAAATTGAACTGAGGGAGGGGCAGGAGGGGGTGAGAGATGGGCAGGATGAGAAAAAAATAAAATAAAAGCAGGGCCTGTGGGAGAGCAGCAGTGTGTGGCTCAGTCTGAGGAAGAAGTTGAATCACTTGACTCCGCAGGCCCCCAGTTAAACACAGATTTCAAAAGGGAAAAGAGAGTCCTGCCTGGGTCTCAGAAGATGGGCGGCCGAGGGCTGCAGGAAGCCCCTCTCTCTGTGGGGGCCCGGTTTTCTCATCTGTGCACAGTGAGATTGGTAAGAATGCCTGCCCTGCCCAGCTCTGGGGACCTGGCGACCAGATGAGCAGAAAAGCAAGATCTCACTGTCAAAAGGAGGAAGCCAGCCCTTCCCACGTTATGGCGTCTGCCCTCAACCCCTTTTTAAAAGGGAGAGAGAGAAATGAAAATATATATTTATTAATACGTACTATATAAACATATATAAAAACCTGATATACATATGTATTATACATACATATATGGAATAACATAACATAGGAGGTCGGACAATTAATTTTGCGAACGCATCCTAGAAAAAGTGCCACATACCTCATCGCTGACTATCACTCCGGTCACCTTTAAAGAACCCGCCTTGGGAAGCTGTGGCCTGACGCCAGCGCCTAGTTCCTCCAGAGCAGTGTTGGAACTCTTTTTCTAGAATGGCCATCAGAGCTGTTGTCATATGCAAAATCTGACAATTAAGTTTGCGAACTTGCCACCACCGTGCACTTACGTTGGCACCACTGTACAAACAACTTGGTAAGGTGTCACCGAAGTGTTATGACAGATTTGGGGTACGACGACAGCTCTAATGGCCATTCCAGAAAAAGAGTTCTAAAATTGCTTTGAAGGGTGGACTAGGTGCTAGCATTGGTGCACAGCTTCCCAAGGGGAGGACTGCAAAGGTGACCGTAGTGATATTCAGCCATGAGGTACGTGGCACTTTTTCTAGGACAAGCTCACCAAATTAATTGTCTGACCTCATTTATGTAGTAAATCTATATATCTGAGAGGGAGGGGATCCAGAGCAAATACAGCAAAATGTGAACAGTTGTTGGATTTGGATGGAGGCTAAATAGATGGGCATTCATTGTGCTATATGGGGGCTGTCCGGAAGGTACCAGCCATGTAACGTGAAAAATAGAGGCATTTATGGCTGGGATTTTTCCGGACAGCCCTTGTATACCTTCACCTTTTCTATAGGTGTGGCCATTTCTATAGTAAAAAGCTGGGGAAATAAAGAAAGGCTTTCCATGGCTGGGTCTGGCTGGGACTCACCAGCTGGGTCCCCCAGTTGGACCCACTTTTGTTCCCTCCCTCCTTCACCTGGGCCGAGCAGCCCTGGTCATGCCCTCTCTGCAAGGCCCACATACTTGCTTAAAATTCTGCCTGTCCGGCCTCTGCATCCGATGACTAAATGCTGATTATAGGATGACCTACCTGCATCTGCAATACAGCGGTGTCACCCCCATCATGCTGAAATGGCTGCGGTGTTGGGGGCCCTGTGCGAGACACTGGGAGCCCACCCCCTCCACCCCAGCCCCGTGAGTAAGGAGGGCCAGTTCCTGCTTTCGGGGAGCTTCCAGGCGGAGGGCACACTATGCATAGCAATGTGCTCTGTTACAATGATTAGGAGGTGTATGCCAGGTGCCAGGGGAGCAGGTAGGGGAGGCGCCAAGGCCAGCCAGGGCACATTTCTAATAGCGCCAACGCCTGGGGTAGGTAAGAGCAAAGGACAAAAGTTCCCTGCGTATTGCAAGGTGGTGAGGGGCCTTCTGGAAGAGATGGGACCAGGCAGAGGTGCAGAGGCACAGGGGGGAGGCAGCAGGAGCGCCCTCTGGCCGAGGCTCGCCCCATGCACACGCAGGACTGCCCACACCTCATGTGTCTGCCCCGCGCCTTGGCAGTTCCCTTAGGGCCCAGTCGATCGCCGATGAAATACAGTAGTTTTAAATCTGGAAAAATGTCTAACGCCATCTGCCAGCATGTCTGAGTAAAGAGCTGGTCACAAAAAACCTACTAGGTGATTAATTACGTTGTGTTGGAATACTCGCCTTTTTTGAAGTTCACTGTAATAGACAGTTGGCACAGTTTTCTTAAGTATTTTTGGAAGAAAAACAGTGTACGTGGGCTGGCAATCAAAGAGCGTGTAAATGCATTATAGTAACTAGAGAATATGTTTAATACTCCCAAAGGAGATTGCGTTTGGGGAGGTGTCTCTGGCCAGGAGAAGACAGTGGGCTGAGGGGGCTGGTGCTAGGGGCTGCTGCTCCAACCCTGGTGAGACAGGGTCAGGTCATGCTCTGCCCACCTGCCCTGGGCCCCACCTGGGAACCTTCTGCGTTGAGGACGGATGGCCCTCTGTGGCCGCAGAGAGCGGCCAGGCCACCTGGATGAGGACAGGTGGGAGGGGGATGTTGGGGAGTCTCTTCCAGGGGCAGGCTGTTGGGGAACAATGGGGAGTACCCCCAAGCTTGCCTTTGGGGTGACCCTGTCATTTGGGTTCTGCCCTGGCTGGCTGGGTGATCTTGGACAAGCCCCTTTCTCCATCTTCATCTAGAAAACGAGGGTAACTCCCTCCCTCTCAAGGGGGCTCTGGGGAGCGCTAATAGCCTGATTGGGGATTGTTTGGACCAGGAGATTCCACAGAACGTGGCAGGACTGTCACCGGGTGCCTGGACTAGGGGCTGCCTCCTCCCTGTGAGCCCCTCCCAGGCTAGGCCTGTCTGGAGTGAGGGGTGGGGGTGTCTGGGCTTGTCTCGCAGCAGCAACTGATTGTTCTCTTCAGACCCCTCCCTGGTAATGCCAAATGCACGGGGCAAGCAGATTCTACCCCTGAACCTGTCCAACCAGTTGTTTGGGAGGAGGGGGCACCTGGGAGGGGCGGCAGGAGGGGCCAGAAGCAGCCCCGCATAGGGCGGAGCTCCGCGGCTCTGGATGTGGCAGACAGACCCCCGGACAGACAGACGGTTGGACGCTTGGCCTGGCCATGGGGCTCAGTGGGAGACAGTCTGGGCTGCTGATGCCACCGTTGCTGCTGCTGACCTGCCTCCAGCTGGGGATGGGCCTGGGTGAGTGAAGCGGGGTGACAGGGACCTCAGGAGAACAGGCCGCACCTTCCCCAGCTGCCTCCCAAGCCCCAAACATGGGGACTGGGTCCTTCCTGGGTGAGTCAGGAGAGACAGCTTACCAAAGAGGTCATCTGTCCTCCCACCCCAAGACAGGGGAGTGAGTACTACTTCCTTCCTGTCTTTGGGGTTCTCATCCCCATGCACTCTGAGACCCTACCCCAATTCTCACCAAATGGCTCCCCTCCTTCCTGTCCCTGAGGAGAGGGTAAAAGAAGTCTATAAGGACAACTCCAGAAGGAAGCTCTCTGAGGCACTGGACACTGTGGGCCCTTAAACTAGAGCGGCTTAGAGATGCAGTCCCCCATTTGTACTCCTTTTCCCTGCTTACGCAAACATTAAGCACCTGCTGTATGCAGTGTGCACTGGGCCTCAGGGACAGACGTGGGAGCTTGAAGAAAAGAGGGTTCTAGCACTGAACGTTGAGAGTTAAAGCAGAATAGAAGGGACATGAATGGAATTGAATGAAACTGGACTGAAATGAAAGAGAGAGAGGGTTCTGGAGATGTGCACAGAGCTCACCTCATTTTTCTGCTGCTCTCTGGTGTTTGGGGCTGGAGAGAGGTGGTGGAGCACTGCTCTCAAGGGGCCAGGGAGGAGTCAGGGTTCTGGGCTCCCCTAGAAGCAGAGTTGGGCATGCACATGGGGGCCCAGGCTTCTTGTCCTCTCCAGTTGTCCCTGTCCTTTCCCAGATAAGGTTGTGAAAGGATGAGAGGGGGACAAGTTCCAGAAGGGGAAGGTGCCTTAGGGCGGGGAGGGAGGTGGCAGAGCACTAGGTGGGGAGGAGGTGTCTTAGGCTCTGAGCCAGGACACGGCCTCCCTCCTGGTGGCCTCCCTCCGGGCCTGGGGTCTTTGTGGGGACCTTCCTGTGTCACCTTCCTACTCCTTCCAAGCCATTCATTCTTCTCATCAAGCAAACCAATCCGGACCACGTGGGTGGAGCTGGAGGGACTTGAAAAGTAGGTAAACTGAGGCCCAGGCAGTCAGAGCTTACGGTCACTGGGCACCAGCAGGACTCAGGCTCCTCCAAACCTGAGTGTTACCCGACCAAGGCCCTTCCCTAGAACAACTGTGCCTGCAGGCTAGGGAAGGGGCCTCCTGTGCCTCCATCTATCCCCCTTCGCTGGGCCCTTCCCATCACACAGAAACCCAGTGACTCAGGTAGGGCGGGGCCAGGTGGGCCTCCCCCTGACTTCCCACAGTGCCCACCCCTAGTAGGCTCCCGAGGCAGGGGCCAGGGCTGGGCTCAGGCCACCCACTTATGCCCCATGGGCACGGAGTTGCCAGGGAGCCCTCCTGATTAATGCCTGACTGGAGCTCCCAGGAAAAGCCCTAACTCTTCCCTCAGACTGGGCTCCCAGGGCCACGCCGCCCCCCTCAGTCTGGGCTCCCAGGGCAGAGCCATGTCCTCCCTCCTCGGTGTGGGCAGTGGAGGCTTGGTTGTCCTGCTGAGCCTCTTGTCTCTGCCCACCACCACCCTCAGAGCGCATCAGCTATGTGCCCCACCTCTCAAGTGCCACCCTGGCAGGGACTCTCACGCAGTCCACCTTCACTCTGGAGCAGCCACGGGGTCTGTTCACGCACCTCAACATCTCCGACTTTGACCCCATCTGGCTGGTGGTGGCCCATAGCCACGGTGGGTGCCACTGGGGCAGACTGGGTCTTCCCTCTGTGAAATGGGCAGGGGTGTGCAAGGAGCAGCAGGGGTGGAGGGAGTGGAGGAGGTGCTGCTGGGGGCGTGGTGGGGGTGGGGGGGTCTGGCTTGGTGGAACAGGCTGGAGCCCTGCCCACGTGGCCCCCACTATCTGACCCGCATGCCACCCTCAGCTGCCCAGAACTTCACTGCCCCACAGAGGGTGGAGGACACCCCAGTCCCTGCTGACTTCCCCCAGAGGGGCTACTACCTCACGCTGATGGCCAACCGGGCGCTCTATCCCAGTGGCCAGCCTGCCAACCAGCTCCGGATCCTCCGTGTTGGCAATGACACCCGCTGCTCCCCAATGACAAGGGGATGCAACCACCCTCTTCCGGGCCCAGGCCCCTACCGGTGAGCAGCTCTGCCAGACCCTGCTGTGGTGGCATGCTGCCACTTATGCCCAAACCTGCGCCTGGGGGCGCTCCCAGCTGAATGCCTGGGTTCGCTGCTCTAGTTCTGCCAGAGGGAGGCGGCCTGGGTGAATTCTCCCACCTTGAGCAGAGGGCCTCTGACTAGAGCCCCCTCCCCCGTGGGCCATTTGGCTGCCACAGGTTGTATCTCCCCAGCGTGCCCCAGGGAGGGACTGGCCCCTGACTCATCTCCCCTCACTCAGGGTTTGATTCACTGATGTTCCATGCTGGGGGATCTAGTCCACGTCACACACATTTCCCAAGTGAAGATACTGAGGCCCAGAGAGGGTTAGGGAGGCACTCAAGGCCACACAGCTGGGAAACGTCACAGCTGGGGTTGGAGCCCGCTTAAAGGCTATGATTTAAGCCCCAGTCCCTGCTCCCCAACCTGTCAAGCTCTTGGAATCAGGCACCAGGTCCCAGGGATTCAGGACCTGGGGACTTCCAACCCCAATGCTGGGTCTCCCGTTCAGAGTGAAGTTCTTGGTGATGAGTGACAGAGGACCCTTGGCTGAGACAGAGTGGTCCAGTGAGACCCATCTGCAGCAAGGTATGGGGCCAGATGAGGGGTCACACACACTAGGGCTGGGGGCCTGGAGGGCTCCTGAGGACTGAGGGTGAGCCAGCCCCTGTCAGTCGGCCATCGTTACCACCTGCTGCTCGTAGGTGCCCCATAGGGGGTGGGGCATCTGGAGGCCGTTCTAGGTCCCCCTTCTCAGGTCACATCAGATCTCTTTCCACCCTGCATGGCCTGCCCCACCTGTCTGTGGGGCCCCCTCACTCCCCTCAGCTGAGACACTCCAGGCTACCCCAGGACCCCAGAGTGCAGGCACAGTGGTCATCATTGCCATCCTGTCAGTCCTGCTGGCTGTCCTCCTCACAGCCCTCCTCGCCCTGCTCATCTACACCTGGTAAGTGGACAGTGGGGTGAGGTCCCTGACCTGGACCGCTTTTATCTCCTTCTCCCTCCCTCACTTCCTCCACAGCAGCCCCCTGCCCAGGACCCCAGCCCAGCTCCCCGTTGCTAGCCATGCTGGAGTAGTTTTCCCTGAAGGCCAGATGGGGGTAACAGTTATTGAGCAAGGGATCCCCAAGGTTCCAGAACCTGTTAACCTCTCCTTCCCTTGTCCCTCTGATGCCACCTGCCCACCAAGTCCACAATTTCTGAGCGGGCACCACCGCCCCCTGGTGGCAACAGCTTGAACTGTGAGTGGGAGTGGCGGTGGGGGTGGGGAAGCAGACTCTCCAGCTGGGAATCACGTGGGTTTAGGGGAATTGCTTGTAGACCAAGCACAGAGCTTTGCCTCAAGACTTTCATTCGGAACTCAGGAGTGGGGGGCCTGGTGGAGAGGAGGTGACCACAGGTAGGCTGACCAGACGTACCATTTAAACGGGACAGAGAAAAAACAGTACTGCCCCCTTTCAAACAATATGTCTGTTCAGCCCACCACAAGGTCACCTTGAGGAAAGGGGAAACCTGGTCCCTGGATAGGATGTGGGGAGGAGGGAGTGGGGAGGGGGTGGGGTAGGAGGGCTGGGGACAGCCAGGCAAGGCAGGGGCCCTGATTCCCAGCTGAGGAAATGGCTGTTGCCTGAAGGCCAGAGGGAGCCAGTGGTGGCTTTCGATTAGGGCAGACAGGCAGATGGTGTTTCAGAGGCATCCTGGGATGTGCAGGGTGGAAGAGAGGAGTGTGGGAGCTGCACGATGACAAAGGGCAGGGAGGGGACTTGGCTTTGGGAGATTTAGAGGAAGAGCCTAGTTTCCTTTGGTTAATCCAGCCTGGCCGGTGGAGCCTCAGTTTCTCCTATGCATAGAGCTCAAAGCTCTTGAGGGTCTTTGATTAGGTGCTATGTTCACCATTCTCTCTCTCCTCCCTGTCCCCCACCCAAGCTACGACACCTGTGGGAGCACCCCTATTTCGGGACCAGGGGAGTCGATGTGCGTGAGAAGATACAGTCCTCACCATGTTTTCAGCCCTTCAGCTGTGAGGGGCTCCTAAGGGGCTCCAGGAGGCTCCCACCCGCCCCTCAACCTCCTCCCTGGTCCGGGCTGCAGAGCCTGGGGTCGGGACATGTCCTGTAGCTTCCAGAGCTCAGAAATAAATATCAGAAATATATGTCCCCCACACCCCCTTATGTGTCTGTGTCATTGTAGCTGGGCTGTCTTCCCACCCTGATCCCCAGGTGCTCTGAGTGTGTGTGGGGGTGGGGGTGGGGAGACCTCAGGAGGATATGGCACAAGAGCTGAGGTCCAGGGTCCTAGGCCAGCTGAGCCATCTGGGTCAGGGCAAGCCTCTCTTCGAGCTTCAATGCCCCTTTCTGTAAAATGAGGATGATCACACTGCCCACTGGGCTGTGGTAAAGCCAAAACACGGGGGTGGACGGGCTCACCCTGCCCTGCATGTCTGACACTTGCTGCCCCCTCATCCCCAGCGTCCCTGTGGCCCTTCCCTCCAGCAGTCCTCCTCCCCTTCCTGCAATTCCTGTGCAAGAGGTGTAGTGTGTAAGCTTCGCTCACCCAGGTGCTCACTCGGGGCTGGGGAGCAAGAAATGCGAGTGAAACTCAGCTCCTGGGGAAGCCTGGGCTCAGCCCAGAGCAGACAGCAGCACAGCACCTCATCCAGGCACTCAGCTCCACCCCCGGCCAGCCCTCACAGGGCCTCAGGTGACCCAGGCAAGGTTCTGCCCTCAAGTTACCCACCGCTGTGGGGGAGGAGAGGGTATCACCACACAGGAGAACAGAGGGACCTGAGGTATCCCGGAGTCAGATGAGGCTCCTGGGGAAGCCTGGGCAGGCATGGCCTTGGAAAAGGGGAATCGCTGTGCCATGTAGACATGGGAAGTGCTCCCAGGCAGGAGCAACGGTTAGCGCAAAGGCCCAGAAGCGACTGGGGACTGTTGGGTGGCAGGTTAGAAGCAGCTAGAAGGTGGGTTTGGGAATAGTGGGGAGCCAGAAGGCGCCCCATGCCAGGGGGAGGGCCTCACGCATTGGGGCAGGGGGCAGGGCAGGAGGGCCGGCTGGCTTTCCTGGTGCCTGTCCCTGGGACGTGCAGGTGGCCCTAATTGGTTTATTGGCCGCCTGCAGACACATCCTGCTCCTGCTGCTCACGTGATCCTGTGGGAGCCGGGCTGGGGGTGGGGGAAGGAGGGGAGAGGGCAAACAGCCTTTTCAGAGCAACCGCTAGCCCTGCACCTGGGGCTGGGTGACCCTGAGCAGATCACTCACCTTCTCTGGGCCTCAGTATCCCCTTATCTAAAAAGTGAAGATTGAGCTGGATGATTCTAAGGCCTTGCCTTCCACAAACTTGACACCCTATGTATGAGTGGGGGCCTGGCAGGAAACAGATGGCGTGCCATCTAGCAGGTAGTTGAGAGAGTTTACAAAGGTGTGGAAGGGGAACCAACAGGAGAGGTGACTCAGGGCACTGATGGGGCCATAAGCACTCCTGTATCTGAAGGGCTGATGGGAGGAAGTGGTGTTTCCACAGCCAGTGAGCAGAAGCCATGGGCAAGGGTCTGCCTGGCAGAGGCAGGGGCTGTAGGTACAGGGAAGCAGCCAGTAGAGCGAGCTGGTGGGTCAATACCCTGGCCTCTCTCCTGACTTCCGACCGCATCTGGTGCCTCCACTGATCACACTTGACCAGAGCAGAGGGCAGAGGAGTCGGGATGGTGTGGTCCAGGTCCCAGCCTCCTGGGCCCAAAGCAGGACAGAGACGAGCCAAGAATGAACTTAGAGGGCTCTATAATCTGGCTTTTTACTCACGGCATTTCTGAATGTGTCACACCAACCAATTCGCCAGCTGGTGTCCTACAATTTAACTCAGTTCTGACACTCAGTACCTGGAGTTAGCGCAGACCCCACAGCTAAAGGGCTCCGTCCCACAAGACTGCCCCCACTTCAGACACCAGTCGCAAGTAGAGCGTTCCCAGAGTGCCCATACTCCTGTCCATCGTGGTTTACATCAGGGGATTCTCATGGCCACCTCCTCAGTTTGGGTAATTAGCTAAAATGGCTCCCAGAACCCAGAAAACATTACTGGTTTATGATCAAGGATACAGCTCAGGAACAGAAAACAGAAGTGATGCATAGGGCAAGGTATGGGGTGGCACAGAGCTTCCATGCCAGCTCTGGTGTGCCACTGTCCCAGCACCTCAGCGTGTCCAGTGACCTGGAAGCTCTCCAGACCCCATCGTCTAGGTCAGTGGTCCTCAACCTTTCTAATGCCACGACCCTTTAATACAGTTCCTCCTGTTGTGGTGACCCCCACACAATGATTTGCATTGCTACTTCATAACTGTCATGTTGCTACTGTTATGAATCATCATGTAAATATCTGATATGTGTTTTCCGATGGTCTTAGGTGACCCCCAAAGGGGTCGTGACCCACAGGTTGAGAACCACTGGTCTAGGTTGTTTGTGGAGGTCCATTGTGCAGGCATGGTTGATTAAATCATTGGCCACTGGCGGATCCCCAGTCCCTCTCCCCTCCCCAGAGGTCACGGGCAGAGTGAGGGCGGCGGGAGGCAGGACTGACCACCCCAACCCTCGAATCCCTGGGTGCTGCCTCTGTTTTTTTTGTTTTGTTTTTTTTTTTGTTTTGTTTTGTTTTTGCTTTTTTTTTGGTATGTGGGTAGCTCCCTGCCTCTGTTGAGTAACCTGCATCCCTAAGCTACCCAGGGGCTCACTCATTAGCATAAACCCAGGTAGGTTGGAAAAGGCTCATCGTAAGTAACAAAAGATGCTCCTTTTACTCCAACCATTCAAAATTTCAAAGGTTTTAGGAGTTCTGTTCCAGGAACCAGGACCAACTAAGACCAACTATAGACAGAAGTCCCCCCTTAGCCACAGGGGACATGTGCCAAGACCCCCAGGGGATGCCTGAAACCAGGGATCCCTATATATCCTGTGTTCTTTCCTATACATACATACATACGTACATACATAGCTATGATAAAGTTTCATTTATAAGTTAGGCACAGTAAGAGATTAACAACAATAACTAATAATAAAATAGAACAGTGGATCTGATAACCGGCAGGGCTACTAAGTGACTGGCGGAGGTGTTGGAAGGGAGTACGACACTGAACAGGGTTGGTTCACGTCCCGGGCGGGACGGAGTAGGACTTCATAACCACCACTCCGAACAATGCACAATTTAAAACTTACGAACTGTTTATCTCAGGAATTTTCCATTTATACTTTCGGACCGCAGTTGACTGAGAGTAACTCAAAGCAGGAAAGTCCCAGCCATGAATAAGGAGCACCATTGTATTTCTACTGGTGTCACGATGCCACAGAGGGGCATAGGCCTCCTTTGTGCTGATCCCGTGGAGTCGGGCCCTTCCTCACCATTGCAGTGTCCGGCCTGGAGACAGAGGCAGATAAATGGCCATGGAATCCTGTCCCAGACGGAGGGCTGCCGAGGCCACGGTGGGAGTGTTCAGAGGGGACTCTGCAGGAGCTGGTCCCTGAGTGCTGGAGGACAGGGATCCTGGTTGCCTCTGACTGGATGTGCCAGCGGCCCCTCCGGCAGCCAACCACGCCACCCCCACAGACAAACCTAGAGCTGCCTCCAGCCCTGTACCTCCTCCCTGTTTTGTGGTCTTCCAGCCCTCAAGGCAAATGCTGGAGAAGACCCCCACCAACCTCTCTCCCTGACCACTCGCCCCCAATGGGGACATTCGATAGACACACCCTGGCCACAAAGACTTAAGCCACCTTCTTGGGAGCTGCCTTGTGCTCTCCCTCAGGGGCTGGGGGAGAGCCAGCATGGTGTGGATTCTCCTCGCCCGAATTCCCACTGGGCTCCTCTGGGAGCCTGGGGCACCGGTTGGTGGGGTGACACCAACCACAGGGCAGGGCCGCACCCACCCGCCAGCACTCCAGTTCTCAGGGCTCACACCCGGGGAAGACAGACTCGGGGACAATGGTCTTAAGCCATGAAGTGACATCCAGTGGGCCACATGCCTCCTAATATCAGCTGGCTAGATGGACAAATGGATGGTGGGGGGAGCTGCTGCATCTCTCACTGCCTCTGTCTGTCTGTCTGTCTGTCTGTGTGTGTGTGTGTGTGTGTGTGTGTGTGTGTGTGTGTGTGTGTGTCCCTCCCTTATTTGTATTTGTCTGTTTCTTGCTCTGGCTCTTGTTTCTATTTTTAACTCAAATGAGCCGTGAGAACTGATCTCCCTTCCTCGGGGGAAGCCGTCTGAACTGGCCTGGAGCTGGGCACCAGCGCGTCCCAATAAACACAAGATAAAATCAGAGAGCTGGTTCCAGCTTTGGGCCCCGTCGGGTCACGTGGCAAAAATGGAGCCGGAGAAAGGGGAAAAAGAACATGTATCGGGGACGGGGTGCAGGGCCGTTCACAGTCCATCACCCCAAACTGGCAGGTACAGAGGGGTCACCCAGGCCCCCTCCCCCACAGGCCATGCCCCTAGAGCCTTTTGCAGCCTCCAGGTATGTTGTGCCGTCCCCATGCCCTGGCCCCTTCTCCAGACGTCCAGTTGTCCCTTGCAGCAGGATCTCGGTGGCCCTCGTGGACCGTTGTAAAAAATTAGGCAGCTCTTCTCCCCTCCTCCTTGCAAGTGTGTATTCGCACCTGCTCTTTGATGCAGGACTTGGGGCTCGTCTGGGAACAATGGCTCACAGAGAGAAGGTTCTGAAGGCTCCAGGGTCGCCAGAAGCCAGGCAAGCAGAGGGGCTACGAGGCCCGTGGACAGGAAGAAAGGAGCTGGCCCTGGAGCTTGTGGGAGGGGCTATTCCTGAGTCTGACCCCGTCAGCCTCAACTCCCTGGGGGAAGTTTCCACTTGGGGCACAAAGATGCAAGGGATGTGGCCATCCTGTTGGGCGGCCACTCCCTGGGAAGACAGTCCAGGCCAAGATGCAGGCTATTCATGGGGTTCCTTTGGGGACAGTGGCTGGAATCCCTGCTTGTTGGGTGGCTTTGAGCTGCCTAGAGTCAGGCTCCTGTGTCATGGGGATGATGGCCTGGGGACTCATGTGTGCTGTTCCTTTTGCCCTCCTGCTGCAGTCCCCACCTCCTGTCCCTTTCACTTAGAGCCCAGATCCTCCTAGTCCTTCACACCCAGCTCAAATGTCACCTTCTCCTTGTGGTCACCTGTGACCCCTTCTATGGGAAGTTATTTGTCTCCTGTGAATCTCAAGGACCCCAAGAATATCTCCTGGATGCCCAGAAAGCTGGCTCTCCATCCATCCCTAGCGGGGCAAAGGCACTGAGAGAGACAGGTGGGGAGCAGCAGCAATAGAGACGGGGGACTCAGACCCCGCTCCCTCGTCAGCCACCTCTGGTCACTCTGACCCAACCCAAGGAAGGCCACACACAGAAGGCATGGTGACTCAAAGGAGGGACTGACCCCTGCCCAACACCGACTGGGCCCCAGGACCTACACATATGGGGACACTGAAATCCTGGGGGCAGTCCCATGATTAGCTTCATTTTACAGATGAAGAAACAGGCATGGTAAGTGCCACCAGGGTAGGAAACACAGGGGACAGGAACCCAGACTGGTGCAGGGGCAGATGTTGAGGGAGGGGTCTCAGATCTTGGCTGGAGGGGCAGAGCTGGAGGCGGGAGGCTGCAGGGCACTTGGTGGGGAGGCGGGGTTGCCCACTTCTCCCCCCACCCCTGCCCCTGATCTGGGCAGCAGCCCCGGGTGGTCCCCTTACCTTCCCCCACTCCCCCCTCAGCTTCCTGGGCAGGAGGATGAGGCTGGGTGTTTCTACTCCTGTCTGAAAGGGTCATAAGGTTAACGAGGGCAAAGCACGTAACTCCATTCAGGGGGATGAACTTCTGGGAAGAGAGGAACCTGGGTCTGGGCTGAGGGCCAAGGGCGGGGTGGACAAGGCACCTCTGGTCACGGAGCCTGACTGCCCGCTGCCCCAGGGCCACGGTTTGGCCTCTCTGCTCAGCCACCACCCCGAAAGAAGTTTCTAAGAATGTCATAGGCCTTGGATGGAGGCTTTCTCTGCCTTGACAGGGCGGGAGACCCACCATGGGCCCGCTCCAGCCTGGGCTGCTTGGCTTGGCTAACATGGCTATGGTTGTCTCCAACTGGCCTGACTGGGGTCTAAGGCTCGTTTGGCTGGGGGGGAGGGAAGAACAGGTTTTGAATCCCACCTGGACCCTGGAGGGATACCAGGCCCGTGCTAAGGCCCCCAAGAGCTAAAAGTGGTGAGGACATTTGTCTCTGGGCTGTTCTCTCCCATTCCACCTTTCCGTGAGTCCCTGGCTGCTTATTATGCTTCACAGGCTGCGGTCTAGGCACTGGGGGCAGGAGCAGCTTGGCCACTGTCCCTGTCCTGTGGGGACAGGGTGGCTAGGATAGAGGGACAGAACCCAAACACACTGACAGGAGCTCTCAGCCTGCAGGAAGAAAGTTCCGTGTCCCCTTAGGGAACTGGTCTCTCTCCTTGCTGACCAACCCAGTGGGCCCTTTGGCTGGAAGAGGGGGGCCCTGGGCCCACAGCAGTGGCAGGAGTGAGGTCAGAATGGCTGGAGTTTCTGCTACTGGGCTGGCTGCTGGAGGGAGAGGGAGAGACCTGGTGGGTCCACTGGGGAGGTGGAGGGGACAGGGAGGACAATAAGAATGGACCTGCTTAGGACTCAGTGCTCTTATGTCCACCCAAGGGCTGCTCATCACCACTTCCCTGAGAGAAGTGAGTGCTCACGTCTCGCAGAGGGTGTGTGCAAGAATATTCGTAGCGGCCTTATTCATGAGAGCCCCGAACGGGACACAGTACAGATGTCCCCCCAGGGAAGAAGGGGTAAGCAAACCATAGAGGGAACTGCATCCACACGGTAGAATACATTTAGCAATAAAGATGGACGGACTGATGATTCACGCAGCAACGTGGGGACCGTCCTGGCCGTTATTATGCTGAGACGTCCGGCACAGGGGACTCTACAGGCACCCCTCACTGTTTTTGTGCCTCACAGAGAGTGTGCTTTTACAAACTGAAGGTTTGTGGCCACACTGCGTCAAACAAGTCTATTGGTGCCATGTTTCCCAAATGCTCAGATGAGGGTCCGTATTTTTTAGCAATCAAGTATTTTTAAATTCAGGTGCATGTGTTCTTAAAGATCTAATGCTACTGCACGCTCAGTAGACTGCAGTATGGTGTCAACATGACTTTTATTATGTGTGCACTAGAGTGACCAAGTATTCATGCGACTCTGTATAGTGACATCCGCTGCATTTCGGTCTCCTGGGACTGACCCGGCAGCGTCTCTATCCACACAGAAATCAGACGCAGGCAAGGCTGTGGCGAGCAGTCCAGGAGGTTTACCCCTGTGGCTGGCAGCGGTGTGACCGGAGCACGAGGCAGCCTGCTGGAGCCTGGAACATTCTATACCTTGACCCGGGTGGTGGTTACCCAGGTGCATGCATGTGTAAAAATTCAACAAGCTGTTCAGTTAAGATTCATGTGTTTTACTGGAAGTAAAGGAGTTCGTGTGTATTCAGCGAGCATCTATAGAGCACCCGCCGTGCGCCACTGAGGCCGCAGCAGTGAACAGAGGCCCCTGCCCCCGAGGAGCTGGCGATGTGGGGGCTGCCTGCCTGGTCCCCACGCAGCGCCCACACGCTCAGCCTGGCTGCCCCTCACTCAGGCACAGGCCTGACAGACCTGGGTGAGAGAGAGACTTTGGGGGTTCAGTAGCACAGAAGGCCTCAGGTAGAGCAGAAGCAGAAATGCTAGGAGGGCGGTAGGGGTCTTGCTGTGGGTGGCCAGTGACCTGAGGGCTAGGGGGCACCTACAGGCTGAGGCCCCAAGCACCCACAGTGCACAGGGCTGTGAGGAGGGGAATGCTGCCCAGAAGGGCTGTTGGGGTGATGGGTGTGCAGAAGCCCTTTGAACAGGAGCAGGCCAAGGACCAGGAGATGCCCCCACCTCCTGTTTCTACCCACCCATTCCCACAGTTCCATCTTTCACCCCAAAGCTCCTGGTTCCTGTCAGCCCGGCCAGGGTCCTGTCCTGAGCTGGAGCAGGGAGGCCATGGCGCCAGAAGCCGTGACAAGTTTATGTTCTGGCTGCAGCTGCACTGGCCCCACGCCAAGTCCCCTGTCTGGCACACATACGTCCCTCTCCCCTTGGAGCCAGGAGAGACCTGACCAGGGCCCTGGAGGCCTGGGTCTTTTCGGAATCACACTACTTCCTCCAGCCCTGGGCCATCTCTGCTCAGTGGGTGCCCTGAGAGCTGTGCCGGGCTCCTTTACCCCCCCTTTATGGCCCTAGTCCTACTCCTTCAAGTCCTGGTGCCACCTTTTGCAGGAAGCCCACCCCGAGCACCTCCTTGGGAAGGGTGTGGACTTGCTTACTCCTAAAGGCTGTGGAGGAGACCTGGACCCGGCCCCCAGCTTGCAGGCCATGCTCAGGATGTCTGGTTCTTCATTCGCCTTGCCATTCCTCAGCTACCCACTTTGGAAAGGGTCAGTTTTCACCCGTAGGGGCTGGGGGTGTGGAGACTGAGTGATTGCAGTTGTGGGGAACTCTCAGAAAAAGGGGCCTCTGAGTGTCTCCTGGCAGCCATGATCTGCACTGTTGGGGTCCCCTTGCCCACAGGGTCTGTAAGGGACATCTGTCACCAGCCCTGTGGCCGCCTCTGCCTGCCCTGGCTTCTTCCAAGACCACTCTCAGCCACCTCCAGGGTGCCCAGGTCCCGAAATCTGTTTCCACTCTATCCACCTCTCAGGAGTCCTGGGGGAGAATTGGGGAGCACCATTATTCTTCCTTCTGTCCCCACGTGAGTCTGGGGTCTTGAAGCAGTCCCCTCTGTCTCTGTGTCTGCCTGCCCCTTCTGACTATCTCCATTGGTTTCTCTGTCTTTCTCTCTGAGCACGGTCTTTCTCTCTGTCCCCCCAGGGAGGTTGGGGACCATGCGAGGAGTGAACAACTTTGTCAAAGTGACTTTGCAGCTCCTTTTCTATAAAGCAGACGTGACACCAGCATTTAATCCAGAGTTGTGGTGAGGATCCAGGGTGATGAGGCTCAGCCCACGAATAGCTGGGGCTGGGTCGGTGGTCTCCCTGTGTATAAAAGGAATGATAAGAGTAGCCCCGGGCTCCTATGAGGACTGAGGAGATGTCCCCAAAGTGCTCAGTATGCGAAGGTGCCTCCCGAGGTCTGGTGACATCAGCACTCTCTGTTCACACCTACCCTGCGAGGTGCAGCCGGCATTGCCCCACTTCATAGGTTATGGACAGGAGGCCCAGAGAGGCCCCGTTAAGTTGTCCACGGTCACTCGGCATGACCTGTTGTAGCAGTGGGGTCAGGATTTGGACTCAACAGTCTGGCTCCAGGTCTCACACTCCTCACTGTGAGCCTCCGTTTTAAAACTGTATTTAATGCTATTTGTTTAAATGGGACAGGTGGCGGGGCGCAGAGGAGCTGGGGTTAGAAGCCAGCCTGGCCTGTGAACGCCTCTTGGCCTTCCCCTTCCAGACTCCCGACAGTTGGTGAGCTTAGTCCTCTGGGCCCAGGCTGCCACTCAGCCTGCAGCCCGCAGGGCTTCCTGTGGCCTTGGGTTTAGTTCACTGTCCTGTGCCCCACATTTGAGGTCCAGAGCTGGGCCCCTCTGACCTCGGAGTGCGGGCTGCCCTGGCCGCCCTCGGCAGCTCCCCCCAGCTTCTCGCGTATTTCCTGCTCGGTCCCCTGACCCACCCTCCCCAGCGTGCCTTCCCACTTACAGCGGCGCTTTGGCTGCCCCATCTCCTCGGCCCTGCCTCCTCCAGGAAGTCTTGTCTTGAGGATGCGGAAGGCCTTTCCTCTGGGCAGTTTCCCCAGGAGGCCCAGTGGGCAGGGGGCTTCCAGCTCGTTAGAAACCCTCAAGGTGGGTGGGGGAGGCATTGGCTCCAAAGTATTAGAATCACAAAAATGTTTAAAATAGTAAATGTTTACTTAATATCTTAAATATCTTCTAAATGTAACACGATGTCAGCATCACACATTGTTAAATTTAGTATTTTAAAGCGCGTCACAGTGTGTCACAATTTGTAGGTCACCTTTTCTCACTCTGGAAGAATCCCCAGGCTCCCCAGAATGCAGGTTGTTTGTAGAGAAATCAAGGTGAGCAGCAGCTCAAAGCAGTGACTCGCACCCAACCAGCTTCAAAAGCCGTTAGAAAATTTTTTCAACTGTATCCTGTACATGGCATAAAAAGTAAATAAGAACTTCTAAAGCTGTTCTGGAACATTTCAGGCTAAGTCTGCTTGGTTATGTATTCTGCTAGTCCAAATGCACAGCAACCTCCTGCTCGCCTCCTTCCCATCCCCAGTGAAAATGACCACGTGGACACGTCTTATCTGAAGAAGGAATTAGTCTGGTTTTTTTAGAAAATAAAAAAAAAATGTTTTTCAAGTATTTTTAACAGCCAACAATATACATATAAAGTTGAGATATAGTTGCATTTTTATTGTGATAAAAATACATAATATAGAATGTGCCATCTTAACCGTTTTTAAGTGTACACGTCAGCAGTGTCACCTAGATGCACACGATTGTGCAACCCAAGCTCCAGAACTTTCTCATTGTTCATCTTGCAAACCTGAAACCCTATGCCCACGAAATAACCACTCTCCATCCTCCCTCCCTCAGGCTGGAATCCTGGCAATCACCATTCTACTTTGTATTTTTAAGACTCTGACCATTCTAGACGTCACATGTAAGTGGAATCGGGCAGCATTTGCCTTTCTGTGAGTGGCTTATTTCACTTAGCATAATGTCCTCAAGGTTCATTCATGTTACAGCATGTGACAGGACTTTCTTTTTAAGGCTGAGTAGTATTCCTCTGTGTGTGTGTGTGTGTGTGTATGTGTGTGTGTGTGTGTGTGTACGTACCGTATTTTTCCGTGTATAAGATACTCCCACATATAAGGTCAGACCATTAATTCCTTGAATTCATCCTAGAAAAAGTGCTACCTACCTCACTGCTGACTATCACCTCTGAAGTCCTCCCCTTGGGAAGCTGTGCACCGTCACTAGTGCCTAGTCCACCCTTCAAAGCAATTTTGGGACTCTTCTTCTGGAATGGCCATCAGAGCTGTCGTCGTACCCAACATCTGACAATTAAGTTCACAAACCTGCCACCGTGCTTTGAAGGGTGGACTAGGTCTGGCGTTGGTGCACAGCTTCCCAAGGGGAGGACTTTGAAGGTGACCATAGTGATAGTCAGCAGTGAGGGGTGTAGCACTTTTTCTAGGGTGAGTTCATGAAATTAACTGTCAGAACTTGTATAAGATGGCCCCTACTTTTCTAACCCAACATTAAGAAATCAGTATCAACTGCTCACTCCCAAGTATAAGAAAATCCCTAATTTTTGGTCTAACAACTTAAGACAAAAGTACCATCTGATACATGGAAAAAGACAGTATATACCACATTTTCTTATCCATTCTATGGATTGGCTACTGTGAAAAATACTGCAATGAACATGAATGAGCAAATACTTCTTCAAGCCCCTGTTTTCAATTCTTTTGGATATATCCTCAGAAGTGGAATCGATAATTCTATTTTTAATTTTTGGAGGAACATGATATGAGTGTATTTTCATTAATTTATTTCCAATTTTACTGAGATATAACTGACATATAACACTGTGTTCATTTTATGTGTACAACATAATGATACGATATATCATAGATTATAAAATGATTACCATGACAAGTTTAGTTAATGTCTACCACCTCACACAGATCCAATTTCTTTTCTTGTGATGAGAACTTTTAAGATCTACTCTTGGCAACGTTCAAATATACAATAACGCGTACTTAGCTATAGTCACCCCGCTGTACATTACATCCCCAGGACGTATTTATCTTTTTTTTTTTTTTTTTTAATTTTATTATCAAGTATGCCAAGGGATACCAGTTAGGAAAAGTTTGCAGTTTATTTTTTCACTGTATCTGTGATGGGAGTTTTTGTTTTTTTGTTTTGTTTTTTTTTGCTTTTTGGTATGTGGGCAGCTCCCTGACTGGGAATCGAACCCAGGCCGCAGCGCTGACAGTGCCAGCGCCGAAGCCTTAAGCCACTACACCACCAGGGAACTCCCCGTATTTATCTTATAACTGAAAGTTTGTACCTTTTGTCCACCTTCACCCATTCCACTCCCCTTCCCTGGCACTAGGCACATTTTAAAATGTTTAATGGAGTGTAGAGGGGAACCCTGGCTAGTGCAGGTCCAAAACCAGCCCAGTGTGATGGGCAAGGCATGCCGTGAACAAGCTCAGGAGTTCCTGAAGTAAAACTTTATTTTTCTATCATTCAATGTATCTTGATCAAACCCTCCTTTCTCATCCCAGCCGATCTGGTATCTGACCCTTTTCCTGGGGGGGGCACCCCGGGAACTCACCTTTGTCTACACCTCTCTCTGTGTCCCTGGTGGAGGCTGGGAGGGTGGGAAGCTGGCCATTCCCAAGCTCCTCCAATACTCAAAGACTCAGACTCCACAAGTGACACACGATGTTCTTCCAGCGCTGCTAGTTTGCTGGGAAGTTTGAAGGCACATTGCAACTCAAGACGTGCATCTTCTCCTGTGTTAGGGAGGTCACCATTTTCAGGAGCCCTAGGCATTGTTGACTGCTGTGGATCGAGATATTAAATTTATGACTACCTTGATATAAAGATGAATACAATCCAGGATTCATTCATTGTCATATATTCATTGCTATTATATTCATTTCTCCCCCCTCTGATTCTAAAAGAAATGAAAACATTTTTGTGGGCCCCTAAAAATACTGTATGGGCAGAGACACTCCATTCAGCTGACCACATGGGTGACAGGCACAGGAAGTTCAGGGTGGAAAGGAGACTCATATGCTAACACTTCAAAATGCCAACCTGCCGCATTTCCAGCACTCAAGGGCACCCCTTTCACTCCTCTTCTCAAACCCTGAGCAGGAAGATGGCCAAGCTCTTCCCCAGCAGTCAAGGTCCTTCATTGGCTGGCTCCTATCTGCTCTTCCAGTCTCATGTACCATAAGCTTTCAAAACCTTCCTCCTGGATGTTTCCAGAACACCCAGCCTCATCACACCTGCACATCTTTGGTCAGGCTGCTCCTGCCTCAACCATGTCGTGCGCACTTCCAGCTCCAGCTCCAATGTCACTTCCACTTTAAAGACCCACCCCCCCCCACCTTGATAGTCCACATTCATTTCTCTGCTCTAGCACTTACCCACCTGCTACTTCCGTCTCTCCCCTTCAACTGCGAACCCCTTGGAGGCAGAGACCATGGGTCTTTCTCTGGATCCCCCGTGCCCAGCACAGGGCCTGGCACATAGCAGGTATTCAATGAATGCAGAATATGTAAGTAGATGACTGAGTGAAGGAATGAGTGAATGAATGAATTAGGAGACAGGAAATGAGGACAGTGGTCTGCTCAGCAAAGGGATCCCTTCTGTAGCACCCCAATAAATGGAGAGTCTGGACCAATGGTGGAGCTGGGGCTGAGCCCCCACTCCCAGTCCTACCCTCTGACTCACCCCATCCCCAGAGGCTGGTTTCTGGGAATATGCTAGAAGCTTGGCTCGCCTCCCTGGCTGAATCCTGTGTTTACCATGTTCTGCCCCAGGAGTCTCCATACTTAAAGGCTGCGTTCTGAGGCCACAGGGCCAGGGATGGGCCGTGCAAAAGGGAGGGGCCTCATGTGTCAGCAGGGATGCAGTGGGGGCAGCAGTCTGACACCCGCTGATAGCCCCCACGCAACCTCCTCCCTTCCTTCGTAAGTGGAGTGTGCAGCAGGATGGGGGACATATCACGGGATCTCAGGGACATGGGGCTGAGAGTACCTATCCCACAGGTTGTCATGAGAACCAAATGAGAAAACTATGTGGGTATCTGGAGTTCAAGTGGCATCTAGTGGGCACTAAATGGGTGTCATCTGGGATGCAACATGGAGAAACTCAAGACCCTGCAGTGAATACTGTCACTCTGGAATGCCCTGCACCTGAACCCCTTTTCTCTGCCCAGGGCCCCCCTCTGAGGTAGGCCTCTCCCACCCAGGTGCTGACAATGCTGTCACTGCCCCCCGGCCCCTGCCTCATGGTGATGAGGGCATGCAGTAGTCCAGCAGTTGTAGAGGTAGCAACCTGTGTCCCGTGCTGGTGGGAGAGGAGGTGTATGCACCAAGCCACTTCTGCCATGTGATATGGGTCATTGTTCTTGGCTGGGTGTGGCCTTTGGGCCTGGTTCTCTGGCCCTCCCAGAGATTCTGTGACATACCCAATACCCTTCTAATGAACCGCTATTTAAATTAGAGCTGGTTTCTGTTGTTTACCATCGGAAATCAGGGAAGTGTTGCCCACCAAAGCTAAGGGAATTGTGGGTGGTGCCCCCAAAGGTCTAGTGTCCAGAAGAAGGGAGGGTTTAGTCTGTTCATATTTGCTCTGTGCAGCACGGAGAACAGCAGAGAGGCCTAGGCTCCAGGCTCTCTCTGGAAGCTACCACACTCCAGAAGGGCCAATGACAAAGTGGAGGGTCTCTAGGAGACAATGACCAGGCCAGTATGGGGTCTAGAACTCAATGGGAGAGGGGAAGGGGATATGGAGCTTGGAGGTGAGTAGGCTGAGAGCTCTGGGAAGAACAGCCTCGGTGCAGGCCCCAGGGGCCACTCTGCCAGCTCAGTGGCGTGCAGGTCCAGGCCTTGCTCACAGATGGAAAAGTTTCCAGAAGGACAGACCTGCTGGAGGTAAGCAAGGACTGCATTCTGAAGGGAACAGAAGAAACCCAAACTGGGCTTCCCTGGCTTGGCCTTGAGGTGTGTGTCCCCAAGCAAGGCGCAAAGTTTAGCCTGCAGCAATGCCCATACTTTCTGTAGAGGCCCTTCCTGTCTACCACCCACCAATCAGGCCTCAGTAGCCGCCCACAGTTTGGGGGAGTGAACCCTCAATCTCTACAGAAGCTAACAAAGCTTCTTCTTACTCCCCAGGTGGCCTGGCCCAAACCCAAGAGTTGGGGGTGGGAGGGGGACATGCCTAAAGGACCACCAGGCAGAGCGGGTAAATCCCAGTAAACAAGGATGACTGATAATGGCCCTGATAAACCACCTAAAATAGAGCCCCTAAGTGCCCTGAGAAACCATTATTTTCCTATTGCTTAGATGATGATCACAGATTGGTGAGGACATGGGGCACGTGGGGGAGCTGGCAAGCTCCTGTATGTGGGTGGCTGTGTACACTGAAACAGCCACTGCAGCCGGAAATTTGGCAAATTCTACAGAAGTCCCTCACACACAGCTTCCGGCCCAGGGATTCTGGTTCCTGGAATTTATCCTTGGCTGCTAATGCTCACATGCAAAATGAGGTGTGAGCCCTGCTATTGTTTGGTGAGAGCAAATGATGGCGACAACCTGCTCATCCACTAGCAGGGGAACTGACAAAGACAGGATGGTATGTCCCCATGACAGAAAATCGGGCAAGTGGCAAAGAGCATAAGGGTGCTTTTTGTGCACAGACACACACAGCTCTCCAAGATAAAATAAGTGAAACTGTAAGTGCAACCAGTAAGTTACTATTTGTGTATAAAAGAAAAAAAAACATACATGTCTACTGATGCACTGTAGGCAGTCTGTGTTCAGGAGGCACAAGAACCAGGAATAGTGGATGCTTCAGAGGAGAAAATTTGCATGGCTAGGAGAGATAAGAGACTGACTTTTCATTGTAAACTTTCAATATCTTTTGAATTTGGTAAAGTGTGCATGTAGTGTATAAGTAACAAAATAGGGACAATGTATCAAAAAATAGAACCTGTGCTACAGAACTCTCCACCCCAGAGTGGTTCCTGGGGACCTTTGGCAGGTGTCTGGGCTCCCTCTTTGCGGTGATGACATGCAGCCAGTTCATCAGTTCAGGAAGCCTCCCAGCATCAGCCAGCTGGGTCTGGGACCCAGGTCTGCAGTCATACTTGGGGTAATGTCCTCCTGGGAAGCCAGCTACCCAGTGCCAGTTACCTCAGTGTCAGCCCCAGGACTGTGAGCTATAGATCTGGGAGGGGACCACCAAGGGGGATAATCTCCTATGAAGCTAACAAAGGGTGGGGGGTGTAAGGGGGTCATGCCTGAGGGACAACCAGGCAGAAGGGGCAATTCTCAGTGACCAAGGATGACTGACAATGACCCTGATAAACCACCTTACAAAACAGGCCTACGTACCCTGAGAAACCTAGAAATTCAGCTCTGGACACAGTCTGGGAGAAGGATGGCTTCCCAGTGGAAAGGCAGTGGTCATGGTACTGGGAAGGCCCAGCCCGGCCTGGGCTGGGACCAGCTGTGTGACCTCCAGCGTGTACCTGAGCACCTCCTCCAGGTTCTCACTGCGCGGGGGATGTAGGTGTAAATGAGGTAATAACTGAAAAGCCCCTTCCTCCCAAGGAGGTTCTCAAAAACAATCCACGTCTTTCAGGCTTCCATGCCTGAAATCCCGGTCCCCAAACCTCTGGGCTGCTATTGCTCTCACTGCCTCCTTCTGGGTCCAGGCGGCTCCAATTCAAACACTCAACTGTTGGCTAAATTCGTTCGATGTTTCATTCCTGCAACTCCGACCTCCGCAAGGCGTCCCTTCCCCACGCCAGGCTCAGGTGGCCAAGGCGCTGCTCCTTGCACGCCCTTCGTCCGCGTGTCCCCGCACATGCACACACTCGGGCCCACAACGCCCACGCTTCTGGGTACTAGACCTCGGACCACGCCTGCTGCCCACATGTTCCCGCGGCGCAGGCCACTGGGTGCCGAGCGTCTCCACTCGCCTCAAGGGGCGCCCCTCGCCCCTTGGGCGTCAGCGCCTCGGCGCAGGCCCCGCCCCTATCCCTCCAGGAGGCCAATAAGCGCCGCGGCCCGAGCCGACCCCGCCCACCGTGGGGAGCCCCAGATGGCGATTGGCTTGCCCGGGCGCAGTGTTCCCCACACGTGGGGCGGGGGTGGGGGGGTGAATGAAGTGGAAGCGATTCCCCCGCCCCCGCGTTTACCTCCCCAGCCCCGCGCGGCCTGCCCCCCGGGCGCCTCGTCCAGCTCCCGCCCGCCCGCCGGCTGCTGGCTGCACCCGCTTCCCCCGGGCTAGGACCCCGCATCGCGGACCGGCGATGGCCAAGCGCAGCTCGCTGTCCATCCGCATCGTGGAGGGGAAGAACCTGCCAGCCAAGGACATGTGAGCGCGGCCTGGTCTGGGAGCCTCAACTTTCTGGGGAGGGGCGCTGCCCCTGATGCCTGACCTTTCCGGGGTCTGCACCGTGCGCCCACAAGTAGAGCAGAGGCGAGGGTGTGGCGAGTGTGGCCGCAGTGGGAGACTAGCAGGGAAATGGGGACAGGGGGAAGATTTGTTGCCAACTCCGGACGGAGGGTGACAAGGAAGGGCTGGGGACTGGGGAGGGAGCGGGGATGTGTAAGGGGGCCTTAGCGAGCGGGGAGGGAGTGAACTGCAGCTCAGAAGAAGGGGCTTTGATAGGACAGGAAGCAACATTGCAGGGAAGATGTCTGGGGCAACTACGATTTCTACCATCTGGGTCACCTGCCAGGGGTGTGGCTGCAGGCGGGCGAAAGTGTCCCTCTAGAAACGAGGGGTCTTCCTCGGTAGTTCCTGAACCCTTAGTACCTGAGAGGTTCACCTGAGGCTGGCCTGGGACCCAGGTGCTCTTCCGGAGCTTCCTGCTGTGCACTTGGGACCGGAGGGACTGGCAGGAAGGGTGGACTTACAGGTCAGGAGGCCAGGACTGGTGCCTGGTGGGGTGGCTGGGGAGTAGCTGTTGCTAGTGGGGAGGGGCAGGCCTTACCTGAGCTATCGCCTTTATCCTCACAAGCACCCAGCAAGGAGGGAGTTCTCATCATAACATCTGATAGCGGAGGAAACTGGACTCAGGGACCAGAAATCCTGGCTGCAAGTGCAGAGCAAGGTCTTGAATCTAGGGCTCCTAACGAGTGCTGGCATCTAGGGCTTTTTCGGGTCCTTGGCCAGATTTGAGGAGATTTCAGGAGCCCCTTCCTCAGCAGGTCCTGGCGCTGAGCTGCCCCATTTGATCCCTGGCTCCCTTGCATGCAGACTTAGGTAACTCTCTGTCCCCGAAGCCTCAGTTTCTCTTCTATAAACTGGAGGTCGAAATTTTTCTCAGATATGAGTGGTGGAAAGCACAAAGTGTGGGGAGCACTGGCTGCCTGGAGGATAAGGCGGAGGAAGGAGAGCCCAGAGCGAGCCGAGGGTCCAAAGTCTGCCCGGCTGGAGCCTCCCCACACCCAGGCTCTTCAGCGGGCTCCTGGATGCAGAGAAGTGGATGGGGGAAAGAGGCCATGCAGGAGGAGGGGGTGAGGGCGTCTCTCTCATAGGGACAGTGGCCTCTCTGAGTTTCCCAGCATGCTTAGCGCCAGGAGCAGTTCCAGTTCAAGGCCCCCTGGGCCTGAGGAGGCCAGGCTCAGCAGTTGCCATGGCAATGGACAAGGGAGGGGGGCTGTCTCAAGGTGGGTTTCTGTGCGTGGGGCATGGTGGGGCGGGAGCTGGGATTGTGGTTTCTGGGGTGGGAAGGCACATGAGCTCTGAGAAGAGTCTCAGCCTCCAGGCACAGCCTCAAAGCACCCCCTACAGTGGCACTGGTAACTAGGTCAGCTTGGCCTCCTCTGGCTGGTGGCTGCGGGGAGGAGCAGCCCCTCCGTCTGTCATCTCCCTCCCCATTCCTGCAGCACTTGCCCTAGTGCCTGACTCCAGGCTCTCACCAGCTCAGGGAGGCGAAGCTGTGAACTGTGCCTACCTGGGAGCCAAGGTGCCCGGTTCCCTGCCCAGCCCTGCCTCTGCACAGCTGAGGGACTCTGAGCAGCATGCCACAGTCCTGTCCCTTCTGCCTTCCAAATCTCTTTCCATGCCCTGCCCCCCTGCCTGCCCTGCTCACCTCCCTTCACTTCCTTTCTTCCGCCTTCCACGTAGTGGCTACTGTACACGGTTCTAACATATCAACTATATTTTAAATCCAGCTGTGACCTGCCTCTAGTCCCTCACATTTGGGGTATTGCCCTTCACAGCCCTGATTCTGCATGTATTTGGGGCCTTCTGCTTTCAAACACTCCTCTTCAGAGTCTTCCAGAAAACTCCTATTCATCTATCAGTACCCCTCTCAAACTTCTCCTCTCCAGGGCTTTGCCTCATGCAGGGTTAATTGCCCCTGTTGTGCATCCTTGAGCACTTTGGGTCAGCTGGAGTTGGGACAGAGCCCTTGGTAGCAATTGCTGCCTGTGACTTGTGACTGTGGGGGTAGAAACTGTGACTCATTCATCCTGACATTCCAGATGCCCTGAGGGACACCTGGTCCACAGTAGGGGAGAATAAGAGGTGTTGAGGACCTTCCCATTTAATCTTCTTATTAACTCTGAAGTATAGATACGCTCAGTTTGCAGGTGGGGAAACAGGCTCAGGCTGTGGGAGGTATTTGCCAAAGCCAAATAGATAGGTGGAGAAGCCAGATTCACACCCGCTCTGCCTCTAACAGACCAAGAATCCCAGCAGGACTGAGGGTGCAAGCTTACGGTGGGGCTCAGTGTGGAAAGCCTCGAACATGCCATGTGAAGCATGTGGCTACAGGATGGCGGGGATGGAGATAACAGGAAGCCCCCGCTGAGTGCTGGAGGCAGGGGTGGTGAAGAGCCTGCCTCACTGTGTCACATCAGCTGCCAGCCTGCCTCCTGAGCGGCATCCCCTCTAGCCAGGGCTTGCACACTTCTGGGGACAGGGAGCTCACCACCTCTCATAGGGGCTTATCTTGACTGAGACAGTTCTGAGGAGGGAAGCTCTTTTCACACAGCTGTCACCCTCCTCCTCGTCACTTCCACTGAAGGGGTTTTAGTTTTCTTAAGGGCACAGAGCGCAGCTATGCTCCTTGTCACCGACAGCTCTCAGAGCCCGACTGTTCCTTTCATGCTCCCTCCCGCTGTTTCCCATCCTTGGGTGCCTGGGTCAGCCAGACAGGAGCTGAATCTCAGGGTGACCGGTGACCCACTGGCTCCCCTGCCCAGTGGCCCTGGGGACAGACCCGGGGCTATTTCAGGGTTTGCCCTGATCCTTCCTCTTCCACAACCTGGAAACTGCCAAGGCCCTAAATATAGAGGCCCCACAAGTAGCCAGGCTGGGCCAGTGCCTGCAAGTGGCTTGGGGAAGAAGTGAGGGAGGGGACCGGCCCACGGGCCTCATTAGGGCAGAGCGCACTGGGCGGGGCCAGGGACCATGGTGGGGCCCGGGCTCTTAAACCTTGCTTCAGCCCAGTCCTGACGTGGTCCCCTTCACACCCCTTGATCCAGCCACCCAACACATTGCTGCCCCTGCACACAGGGTCCGTTCCTACCTCCAGGACTTGGTCCGCCTCCGTGACCCTGCCTGCAACATGAGCCCCAAACCTCACTATTCATTCATGATTCATCCATTGAGTGAGAGCGGCACAGTGGGCAATGCTGGGCTTACAGGCATACACAAGAGATTCTTTGCCCCCAGGAAACCCGGGGGGCCCTCAGGGCAGGAGGCAGGAGCAGGGCAGAGAGGACCCTGTGTGGTGGTCAAAGGCCACCTGACCTCTCTTGTTCCTCTGAGTTCCTTGCTCAAATTCACTTGCTGCTCCTGGGCCCTGCCACCCAGCCCAGCACCTGAGGTGCACAGCGACCTATTACTTGAGGCCTGGGGTCCCCTGGCCTCGGGGTGGTGGGATGCAAGCTGAGGTGTACTCAATGAGCTCTCTGGAGGAGAGAAATTTTGACTGATGGGGGAGGGGATTGCAGGCAGAGGAGCGAGGAGCCTCGGGCAGGGCTAACGTTGACCTCCCAGGGGTTGCCCTCACCTCTGTCAGGGACTCAGGGCAACTACTGGGGAAGTGGCATGACAAGTCCCACCTACAGTGGGGAAGCTGAGTCTCAGCAGACATTTTCTGTTGGTGTCAGCAGAGCCTTTGGGCACGTTTGTCTGAGTGGCTTCCTCTGCCAGAAGAGCCCTTTTTGAGAAGGGAAGTGGGGCTTGGAATTCCCCAATCTCCAACACGCAAGTCCATTTCCTATTTATGGACGTCAGGCCTGAAGGGCACTTCTGGAGACAGCCCTCACCCCCCTTGTTGCCCAGTACCAGCCCTGGGCCTGGCCGGGGCTGCCCTCAATCCCAGGAGTCCCCCACCGACTGAGACAGGTGGGGCTGGGCGGTCCCGGCTTTGCCTTCCGTTTCTGTCCCCGATGGCCGAGGAGAGCACGGGGACAGACTGTTAGATTTGTTCGCTCGTCCGTGCGTTCGTGCAGCACTCACTGGACCCTGTCTTGTGCTATTCCTTGTACTAGGCCCTGGGACAGTCCCCACCTTCAGACGTCATAGTCAGGTCTGGGAGGCAGCTGACGGGGCGTCGCTAGCTGTATGGGGATGGTGGGAAACAAACGGGGAAGGGGGCAGGCAGTGGGGCCACAAGGGAGACCTTACTCCCTGCCTCTGGGACCGAACGCTTGCAGGAGAGGTTGAGGCTGGGAGGAGTGGGAGGGCAGTCCAGGCAGGAGGAACAGCAGGAGCAGAGGCTCAGGGGAGAGAGTAAGGGGCTGCCTTTGGTCTTGAGGGTAGGGGTGTAGGGAGCTGGCCTGGGGCTGTTGTGAATAGTGCTTCTGTCCTCCTTGGGATGGGGCAGGCGTGGGGAGGGAGCTTTGGTGCAGGTTCCTGCCTTTGCCTTAGCACCCCCTCCCCCCCAGACTGAGGGGTAGGGCACACGTTTTGGCCTGGGGAGCCTTCGGGTCCCAGCCCAGGACCCGGTGCCTCTGTCTTGACTATCTTTTTCCTGGAGTCACTGAGGGCTCCAGTAGAGGGAGGGGAGCTGCCTGGGAGGCCTTGCCCTTGGTCCCCACCTGCAGCGTCTGCCCTGACAGCCCCTCCCCTCATCTGTCTGTCTTGCAGCACCGGCAGCAGCGACCCCTACTGCATCGTGAAGGTGGACAATGAACCCATCATCAGGTACCATCCCACCCCCAGGACTGAGGTGGGTGAGGTGGGCTCCTTCCCAGAGCATGCTGCACCCCACCCCAACACACACCGCAGAGGGAGGGGTGGGAAATTTGTATGGAGGTGGGCATCTAATCCCCTGGGCCCCCACCTGGCCTGACCCGCCAGGAGGTGAGAAAGACCAGCCTGTAACTTCCTGCTGGTTACTGGCTATAACGCCACCCAGGCAGGATCTGCTGAGGCCAGCACGTGTCCAAGGGCCTCTCACCAACTCTGTGCCTCTTCACAACCTCTATCCAGTCTCCAAGGGGAGTAGGTGATGATGACGACGATAAGTGCTGACTCCACCAGCCCTGTACTAAATGAATCCAGTCATTTCATACTCAAACTGAGCCAGATATTAGATCATTAAACCTCGTTTATGGATGAGGAAACTGAGGCTCTGAGAGACTAAATAACTTGCCCAAAGTCATGCACTTAGCAAAGCCAGACTGGAACCCAAGTCTGGCTCACCCCAAGGCCTGAGCTCCTTCTGCCCTCCCTGGTCCTTGCTCTGACTCCCAAAGAGAGTCCCTCAGTGGTTATCCCCCAGAAAAACCGCTCCTCTCCAGGCTGAGCATCCCCAGCCTGCACCCAGAAGGCCCACTTCCCTTGGATGTCCCTTTCTCCATGAGCTTCACACTTCTGGGCAAGGTCTTTGCTGTCCCATCCCCTCCCTCACTCAGGCCTCTGCCTCAAAGCTCAGGGCCAGAGCCGCTCCCCCATTCTGTGCTGGTGAGGGGAGTGCCCACTGCTGACCGATAGCCCAGTGCTTTTCCAGATCCTTCCACCCTCAGACACCGAGGGGGAAGGGGGCATGGTGCCAGATGGTCTCAGTGAGACAGGGAAGCTGTGGTCCCATAGTTCAAGTGACATCTTCAAGAAGTGGTTGGGGTGAAAGTGATCCCCTGAGCCTTCATCCAGGTCCTTGGGGGTTAGGGGCTTCCGCTCCCCCACCACATCCCTGCTGAATCCCATGAGCTGAAGGCTCTGATCCTGGGAGCTTGGCCAGAGCTGGGTGAGGCCCTGACTGGATGAGATGGCTCAGTCAGGCCCTGGTCCTTGGCTCCCAGACCCCCCAGGTGACTGTCTGGCCCCAGAATAGGCTTGACCATCCCCCTGCCTGTACCCTCAGTGAGTCCATTCAGCATCAGGATCTGGGGAATCCTGCTGTGTGACCTGAGCTGCTGCCAACTGTGGTCTCAGCTTCCCCAAATGTAAAATGGCCTGATCGATGCAGCCTGCTCCCAACCCAGGGCAGAGGGGAAGATCTGAGGGAGTGACTGGTGGTGATGGTGGGTGTCTGGGACAAGGAAAACCATCAAGCAACAGAGTTTTCCCCAGAGTGGAAGGGGATGTGGAGAAAGGTGGGCTCAACTCACACAGCCCTACTTTGCCCCAGCCTGGGGCCTCTGGGTGGCCTGGGCAGGTGCTGAGTGTCCTCTCCTGTAGGACAGCCACTGTATGGAAGACCCTGTGCCCCTTCTGGGGCGAAGAGTATCAGGTACACCTGCCACCCACCTTCCACACGGTGGCCTTCTACATCATGGATGAGGATGCCCTCAGGTGGGTGGTTCCTACTCTTCAACTGGGGCCCAGGCCCTGCCATCTGTCCCTCTGTGGCCCGTTTTCCTGCTGGGACTGCTGGTCACTCTGCATCCTCTTTTAAGCCTGGAGGGAGGGGGAGTCCAGGAGGGTCTGGAAGGGTATAGGTGTGAGTGTGTGTGTGTCCGTGTGAGGATTCACCGTGCTTGTACCACACGTGCATGTGTGGGAATACAGGCACGGGCACGCTGTGTGAGCGCGGGCTGTGAGCTAGGCAATGGGCATGTGGAGAGCACGAGCTTGGCATGCATGCGGGTACACGGGCCAATCCATGTGCAGAAGGATCATGGGTCTTATTCTGAGAGGCCCCTGTGACTTGAGTGTCAACCTTCCTGCTCCCCACAGGGGCCCTAAACAGGGTGGGAGGGGGTTCCTGGGCTCCCTGCAGAGCCCTGGCCTATTCTGTCTCCCTCTCCACTCTCCAGTCGGGATGACGTCATCGGGAAGGTCTGCCTCACCAGGGACACCCTGGCCTCTCGCCCTAAGGGTAAGATCTCTGGGAAGAACTCCACAGCCCGCTCCTGCTTCCCTGCCCCTGGCCTCCCTCCCCTCTTCTCTCACTGCTCTGCTCAGTCCCCAGCCTTTCCCTCACTCGGAGACCTTTCCTCTAGGCTCCTTCAGGTTCTGTGCTCAGAGAAAGCCATTTCTACCCTTCCCAGAAGGGCCTATGGCCATCTCCTGCACACCCGCCTCTGTACCCTGGGTCCCATTCTGCTCTCTGGGTTGGGATGGCATCCCCCCAGAGCAAAGAGGCTGCAAGTGGTAGGATCTGAGGCCTCTGCAGGCAGAGGAAAGGGCCTCCTTATGCTCCATTGCTGAGATGTAGGGACCCCTCCTCCCAATCCAGCTGGCTCTTCTGAGCCCCCAGGACCCCCTTAGCCTGGGACTCAGTGTCACTCTGTCCTAAGTCTGAGGGGTCAGCCTGGAGCTGGGCTAGACTAGAGAGCCCTTGGATGGTTCCTGAGATGCTAACATTGCTTTGAGGGGTCAGCCCTGTCCCAGCCTTGGCTGTGTGACCTGGGACAGGTGCTGCCTTTGCTGGGCCGAGTCCCTATCTGCCCATGAGGGTTCAGACCAGGGACTCTTTGATGCTTCAGGCTCGGCTGGCCCAAGCCGCTGCAACTTCATGGGGCCTCTCCAGCACACACCTGCTCCTGTCCGTGAGGCTGGGCAGGCATGGAGCGGTGGGGGGACTTTGCTGACTCATGGAGCCTCCCCTGCCAGGCCAGAAGCCTCTCCTGCCCAAGAGGCCTGGCTAACCCCTTGGGGTCCAGTGGCCCCAGTGATGCCATTCTTTTATCACTTCCCCTTCTGGGCTTAGGCCCTTCTTTCAGCAGCCATAGGCGAGAGCTCCTCTCCCCCTGTTTTAATATGGGAAAACTGAGGACAGGGCAGTGCCATGATGAGTTAGGGTCAAGGCCACCAAATGCAGCATGGCACAATAGTGAGGACACAGGGGTCACCACCCTTTGATTCTAATCTGGGCTCTTCCTGCTGCTGCTGCTGAACTTCTGAGCCTCAGTTTGCCCATCTGTCACTGAGGACAACAGCCCCTGCCTCACAGGAGCTTGAGAGGATTCCCAGGGAATTAAGCAGGGACCACATGGTTCCCGGCAGGGCCGAGGGTGGAGGAAAGGAAGGAGCCAGGCCCTGGCTCAGCCTCAGTCTCACCTCACAGGTTTCAGTGGCTGGGTCCACCTGACAGAGGTCGACCCTGATGAGGAGGTACAGGGCGAGATTCACCTTCGGCTGGAGGTGGTGCCAGGGACCCGTGCCTGCCGGCTGCGCTGCTCTGTGCTGGAGGCCCGGTGAGATGGGGGGCCAGGGGGTACTAGGGAGCGGGGCAGTGGGCCCCACAAAGCTAGAGAAACCCACTGTGGATGCTGAGGCTTCTCTCCTGCTATCGGCCTCCTGGCCCAGTGCTTCCTTCCATTAAAGCCCACTCTTGGGCAGATTGAAAGGTTTCCCTGACTTGAAAATGTTTTTCTGGATGACCCTTCCCGGGAGGGTCAGGAGGGTATGACCCTTTGGGGAAAGGGTGATGTCCTAAATGGCAGAACTTAAGGCATCATAGAGCAATGGTAGTGGTGGGTGAGGGAGGACCCTGAACTCTGATTATACAGCCTCAGTGCCAAGCCTGGGCTTCTCCTGAGTTTAACATCAGTATAAACTTGGCCTGATAAATAGTGTGGTGTGGGGGAGGGTAAAAGGAATTGCTGAAGATATCCAACGGGAAGGGTGGAATTCTCCTCAGGAGGGGCAGTGACTTGGGTGGGAAGGTGGGTCTGAGTCAACTGTAACAGGGACCCCTCCCCAGGGTAATTTTAGCTGCAGGCTCCAGTCCCGTCTAGGCCTGAGTATGAGTCACACTCTCCATGAGAAGCGCCTTGCTCTTTGACTCCAACCCACCTCCACAGGGTTCTTGCTTGCTTCTGGGGCAGGAGGTGCCCCCAGCCCCTGCCTGCTGCCCATGGAGGGACACTCGCCAGCCAGCAGCTGCAGGAGTGTGCCCCCGCTGTGGGGTGGTTGGTCTCTCTGGGAGGAAGATCTCTCCTGAAAAGAGGACTGTAGCACCTCTGGCTTTATTTACTGTCTTGGTGCTCAAATGTGCAAGAGGCACAGCCAGATGGAAATGGTTGGATTTGGGCAAAGTCACGGTCACACCCATGCACGCGCACTGATACAGGCTCACACCCATGCACATGCACTCACACAGTCTCGCGCACATGCACGCACACTCACACAGGCTCGCGCACATGCACGCACACTCACACAGGCTCACACGCATGTGTGCGCACTCACACAGGCTCACACAGGCTCACCCGCATGCGCGCGCACTCATACAGGCTCACCCGCATGCGCGCGCACTCACACAGGCTCACCCGCATGCGCGCGCACTCACACAGGCTCACCCGCATGCGCGCGCACTCACACAGGCTCACCCGCATGCGTGCGCACTCACACAGGCTCACCCGCATGCACGCACACTCACACAGGCTCACCCGTATGCGTGCGCACTCACACAGGCTCTCACAGGCTCTCACACGTGTGTGCACGCTCACACAGGCTCGTACACTGCTGAGACTGGTGGGGGCACAGTGGCTGGGCCAGCCTGGCCTCCTCTTAGCAGATCCCCGGATGGGGGATTGGTCTGACCAGGCCTCTCTTTAGAGTGTGAGGGAACTTGTAGTCCATTGTCCGCAACTCAGATCCCTGCTGGAATTCTGAGACAGCCCAAGAAGCTGCCTTTGTTATAGAGGGATAAAAAACATTTTCTCCTCATCTTCCTGGGCAGATTCTCGAGGCAAGCTCTGGAATTCTATTGGATGGTTCCAAGGAAGAAAGAAAAGCAGGCCTGAGAGGCTTAACACTTAAAATATGGAAAAGAACAGAAATAATATTTATGGCAAATGGATGAAGGGTGGGCTTTGTTTCCTTCCACAAAGGTTCTAAGTTGGGGGTGCTGCAACTGGATTTGGGCTGTGTAAGGGACCTTCTATGGAGAGAGGATGATCAGTCAGGGCTGCTCGCCAAGAACCCCCCTCAAGTAAGGGGATATAGTGGGACAGGCTTTCTGGAAGCTCATTATCTCAGTTATGGGGCTTGGCTTCTCCGTTTTACTGATGAAGAAACCAAGGCTCAGAGAGGTCCCTGCTTGGGGCTGCCCTGGGAACAGAGATGAGGGGCTGCTCCATAGCTGCACTTGCCTCCCCCTCTGCCAGAGTAGTTGTCTGCAGTGGCCTAGTCAGAAGGTGCTGTGGGCTCCACCTTGGGGGATCCTGGGCTCGGTGTGGAGGCCACGTGGGGGGTCCAGAAAAGGGAGGGACGCTGTGCACAGTCACTCAGCTCGCCAGGGACAGGATGAGCTCGGGCCTTTCCAGCCTGGTGTGGTTACCCCACAGCTGGGGCAGCTTGGGTGACGGTGGATATTTCTTCCCCCGCCCCAGGGACCTTGCCCCCAAGGACCGGAATGGTGCATCTGACCCCTTTGTCCGTGTGCGCTACAATGGCCGGACTCAGGAGACCTCGGTGAGGAGGCCGGTGGGCTGGGGAGTGGGCATGGAGGCTGAAGGCCCCATCCGGGCTCCTCACTGCCTCACCACCTCCTCACTGTCACCTGGGAGGGCAGGCTGGGAATGCCATCTTATAGAAGAGGCTGAGAAAAGTGGGGTGACCTCTCTTGAGAGTGCATCACAGGTCCCAGCCCTTCTGGAACCAACCCCTGCGGGTTGATTTTCACTCCTGGCCAGGCGGGGCCCAGACAGCCTGCAAAGCCCAGCAGCTGCCCCCGCTGCTTTCCTCGCCTCCTGGAAGCAGCCCCGGTGGTGGGCTCAGCCCTGCGGGGGAGGGTGTGGAGGCCTGGGTTCTCAGTGCAATCTAGTACCTTTTTGCTGTGTGGCCTTGGACAAGTACTGTACTCACTCTGGGCCTAAATTTCCCCACTTGAGAAATGGGTGGGGGCTTAGACAGGAAATTCTTTTTTTTTTTTTTAATCTCTGCTCTTGCAGCACCTCTGCTTGGACTCAGGACAGGAGACTGCTTCAGGGCCCCCGGAGGGAACACAGGGAGCTATTTGGAGCTGCCTTTGGCTGGGTCTGGGGAGCCCATGTAGTCAGCATCCCCTCCCCTTTCTGGACAGATCGTGAAGAAATCATGCTACCCACGCTGGAACGAGACATTTGAATTTGAGCTGGTAGAGGGGGCCACGGAGGCACTGTGTGTGGAGGCCTGGGACTGGGACCTTGTCAGCCGCAATGACTTCCTGGGCAAAGTGAGCACCCTGCCCCTCCGGGCTGCACCTGCCTCCTTCAGCACCCGGCTTCCCTTCCAGCCATCCCATCCCTCCAGCTTCCCTAGAAAGGGGTGCCCAGGAGACCTGGGACTCCCCAGAACCAGTAACTATGCCAGCACCCGCCACCCCCACCCCCTGCCTGTCGCTGGTGCCTATCCTATGGACCCTCCAGAAAAGTACAGCAGTTGGCAAGGAAGAGAACTGAGTGGCCCCAGTGTGGTCCCTGCCCCCCTGTTCCTGCCCTGCCCCCAGGTGGTGTTCAATGTCCAGAGACTGTGCGCGGCCCAGCAGGAGGAGGGCTGGTTCCGATTGCAGCCAGACCAGTCCAAGAGTCGGCGGGAAGAGTGAGTGCTTGGGACCCGGGGACTGGGCTGGCGGGCTCTGGGTCTGGGGCAGGTCGGGCGTTGGCTATAGCAGGCAGGCAGGTGGTGACGCAGCCCAGGTTCCTACAGCCCTTGCCCACCTGGCCAGGATCCTTCTCCATCCAGGCTGGATCCTGCCGCCTCTCCCTTCCCACAGTCCTGGACTCAGCTCTGTCCTCTGAGCACCTTTTGCTTTCTGCATTCTGGAAGTTTCTGGAACAAGTCTTCAGACCTTTTCCCTTTAAGGGTTTTTTTCTGCAGACCTCAGACTAAAAAGTTCATGTCCCCAGAGCTCTGAGTCAGTGTCCCTGAACCACTGCTATGACTTGCCCCAAAATTCTCGGGAAATAGGGTTGCCAGATTAAATACACAACATCCAGTTAAAATGGAACTTCAGATAAACAACAAATAATTTTTTAGTATAAGTATATCCATGAAATATTTGATACAAACTTATGCTGAAGAATTCAAATGTAACTGGTACCCTTGTATTTTTATTTTGCTAAATCTAGCAGTCTCTCTAGGAAGCCCTCCGGTCTCCTTGCCCACCTCTGAACCCAGAAATGGAGGCTTAGCAGTGCCCCCCATCTCGGATGTTTCAGTTCTGTCTTTCTGCAGAAGGTCCCAGAGCCCCATTCCCACCCTCAGCAGGGCAAGGGCAGGGGCAGGGCAGACAGCCGTGCCCAGCACCAAGGCAACCTTGTCTCGATGGCCTCAACTGTGTGTGAGGCAGTATGCCGAGCAGCATCACTCAGTGACCTGTGCCGTGTTGTGGGCAGCAGGGCCTTAGGGACCGTTGAGCCTTGGTGGGTGCCCTCACCAGGAGGGGTCATAACCGGAGAGCTTGGAAATTAGATTTAATGTGACAGGTTGCTTAACCTGCTTGAGCCTCAGTTTCTCCTGGCAGATTGTTATGAGGACTGAAGATTTGTTTCAGTGTAAAGGGTATATGAAGAAAGTATTCTCTGGGAGTTACCCGAGTTGAGGCTGGAGAGCCCAACATGTCCACATGGATCAAGATTGGAGTCACCAGGACTCTTAGAGGTGGCAGACAGCCAGGCCTTGAAGACAGGTGGAGTTTCCATGAGTGTGGGGGCAGGAAGGGCTTTCCAAACAGAGAAAAAAAAAAGTTTAGGCAAAGAATGGGAGGTGGGGCAGTGAAGGGAACCAAGGTGGAGAGTGTTAATGGAGAAACTGTGACGCTGGCCCCAAGTAGGGAAGATGGAGGCAGTGGGGAGTGGGGATGGCCCAGGGTCGCCTGGGTCCCTGGTGGAGAGGTCACAGGCTGCCCGTTCCAGGGGCAACCTGGGCTCCTTGCAGCTGGAGGTGCGGCTGAGGGACGAGACGGTGCTGCCCTCCGGCTGCTACCAGCCCTTGGTGCAGCTGCTGTGCCGTGAGGTGAAGCTGGGCACCCAGGTGAGGGGGCCCCCGGGGGAAGGCGGGAGAGGGTCTATCCTCCCTGTCCATCTAAACCCACTCTGAAGAGCAAAACATAGTTCTCAGGATGGTAAGGAACTAGCTAGTGCCCAGGGACACTTGCCATCCCTTGGGAAAGCACCCCCACCCTCCCTATAGTCCTCTTAGGTCCTCAGGAGTGAAGGGTTTGGGTTCCCTTGTGTGTCCTGGAGCCGTGCCTCTCCTTGCTGCCTCCTGCAGGGCCCAGGGCAGCTGATGCCACTCATTGAGGAGATGACCAGCACTGAGTGCCGCCAGGAAGTAGCCACCAACCTGCTCAAGCTCTTCCTGGGGCAGGGACTGGCCAAGGACTTTCTGGATCTGCTTTTCCAGCTGGAGCTGAGTCGCACCAGTGAGGCCTAGGAGGGAATGGCCTGTCTGAGAGCCTGGTGGAGAAGGGAGCAGGGAGCCAATGACTCTAAGATGCTGGGAGGTCTTCCTGTAGAAGGAGTATGGGTCTGATTAGGAGAAGGGTCAGGTTAGGAGCAAAAGGCAGAGGTGGGGCAGTGGGTTGGGATGTGGCAATGAGGCTCTTTATTGAAGCGCCAACTTAGAACCCCAGGGTCTCTGTCTTCCTCCCCAAAGCCTTGTTCCTCTCCCAACCCCCTACCCACTAGAACCTCTGATTGTAGGTGAGGCCAACACCTTGTTCCGGAGCAACTCTCTGGCCTCAAAGTCCATGGAGTCTTTTCTGAAGGTGAGGTTGCATGGTATATTGTTTTTGCATTATAGATGAGGAGACTGAGATTCAAAGAGACCAAGAGACAGTTGCAACTTAAATTCAAATCTGTCTCCCGTGTCCAGGGCCCCTTAAGGCTAAGAATTAGTTACGTTGATTCATTTATTCATTCATGCATTGAGTCATCCATCCATCCATCCCTCCATCCATCCATCCATCCCTCCATCCCTCCATCCATCCATCCATCCACGCCTCCATCCATCCATCCATGCATATATCAGCAGTCTGTTGAGCCGCATTCCTTGAGTGCCCCCCACCCCACCCCGTCGTCCTGAGTAGATACAGCGGGCAGATGGTGCACAGCGTTGCTGGGACGCCAGCTGCGGGGAGATGGCGGGCAGCTGGAGGTGGGAGACAGGACCAATGTGGCTCGCTTTGGCCCCCAGGTGGCTGGGATGCGGTATCTGCACGGCGTCCTGGGCCCCATCATTGACAGGATATTTGAGGAGAAGAAGTACGTGGAGCTGGACCCCAGCAAAGTGGAGGTCAAGGACGTAGGGTGAGACTGGGGATGATCCCTGGGGGGCACAAGGGGGTGAGCGATGTGGGGGCCAGCCACGTCCTCAAGTGTAGGTTACTTTGTTGCCTGGGTCTACCTTTTGTCTACCTGCCCACCTGTTCGCTGTTTCTGTGTCCCTATCTCGGCTGATACCTTTCTGCTTCTGTGTCTCCGGGAGCCTCTCTCCGAGTCGTGTGTGCGGGCACTGACTGCGATACTCTTGGCGGGTCTACACCCGCATCCCCCGCCCACGCAGGTGCTCCGGGCTGCACCGCCCCCAGACCGAAGCAGAAGTGCTAGAGCAGAGCGCACAGACGCTACGGGCCCACCTGGGGGCGCTGCTGAGCGCTCTCTGTCGCTCGGTTCGCGCTTGCCCAGCGGCCGTTCGCGCCACCTTCCGCCAGCTCTTCCGGCGTGTGCGCGAGCGCTTCCCCAGCGCCCAGCACCAGGTGCGCCATCTGCAGGCGGGACAGGGCGAGGAAAGAAAGTGCTGGGGAAAGGGGAGCTGTGGGGCCCCAGGGCGCAGCCGAGAGGGGGGCGGTGGTGGCGGTGGCGGTGGCGGTGGCGGTGGCGGCGGTGGCGGTGGTGGTGGAGGAGTTGGTAGCCAAAGGAGGGGGAAAGGCGTGTAGGGTCATGGGGAGAGACGAGGACAGCGCCGAAGGGCAGGGGGCTCTCAGGAGCTCAGGCCTGGGGGAGACCAGCCCACTGCTCTCCCGTACCCTTCCAGAACGTGCCATTCATTGCCGTCACCAGCTTCCTGTGCCTGCGCTTCTTCTCTCCCGCCATCATGGCGCCCAAGCTCTTCCACCTGCGGGAGCGGCACGCGGACGCCCGCACCAGCCGCACTCTGCTCCTGCTGGCCAAGGTGCGGCTGTAAGACCCTTGGCAGTGATACCCAGCTGGGTTCCGAACACGGGTCCTTGCCTGGACCGTGTGTTCCCAGCTAGCCTCTGGAAGGCCTGTGACTAGGCTACTGAAATTCTCACGTGGCACTGCACCCGTTTACAGTTTTATCACGGTCACCCAGTCTCCTGGATAAGGGAACAGGTCTGCAAGGGGAAGGAGGTTGCCCAAGGCTGCATAGCCTGTCGATGGTGATTCCCGGGGCCTTTCAACCCAAGATCTGCTTACTCTCAGATTGTGCCTATCTGCCCGGCACTGCCGTGGGGCCAGCGTACCCCATAGGACATAGTCTGATAGCAGACCTGTAGAGGAAGGTCTGTAGGTTGGGCGCAGATAGTCTCAACTGTCAGGTCCTCAAATGCCTCAAATTCTGTTCACTCCTGATCCCTAGTGGGGATCGAGTGGGCCCGTGAGCAGAACCGAAGCTGTGTCTGCTTCTATTTCTACAGCAGGAGGAGCACAGACTGTGTTGGAGGTGAGGGTGGGGGTGGGGGAAACACAGTTTTCAGTAGCCGAGCCCCTGATCAGCAGAGAACCTGGCCCTTCCTGCTGTCATCTACAGGCAGTCCAGAACGTGGGCAATATGGACACGCCTGCTTCCAGGGCCAAGGAGGCTTGGATGGAGCCGCTGCAGCCCACCGTGCGCCAGGGCGTGGCCCAGCTGAAGGACTTCATCGCCAAACTGGTGGACATTGAGGAGAAAGAGGGTGAGTGCTTCCAGTGAGACCCCAACCAGTCTCCTGTTTGTGTTTGTCCCGCCCCCTGTCCTATGGCTCCACCCAATTCTGTGCCTTTGGCTGCACCCACAGTCTCCTAATCGCGTTTGCTTGGTCCAGTCTCATGGCTCCGCCCACCCCTGTTTGTTCCTCTGGAAGCTCCGCCCTCAGCCTGCAGATGTTTGCTCCACCCGCGGCCCACCCTCCTGAGCTCACATTTCACCCTACCTCCCCTGCCTGGCAGAGCTGGACCTGCAGAGGGCGCTGAGCTTGCAGGCACCGCCAGTGAAGGAGGGGCCGCTCTTCATTCACAGGACCAAGGGCAAGGGCCCCCTCATGTCCTCCTCTTTCAAAAAGCTCTACTTCTCCCTCACCACCGAGGCCCTCAGCTTCTCCAAGACGCCCAGCTCCAAGGTGGGTGAGAAGGGAGGCAGACAAATGGGACTCCAATGGGTTATAACACCCCGGAGGCACCTGTCCCTTCCTCAGAGCCCCTCCCAAGGTCTACCCTGGTCAGAGAAGAAAGTTAAGCAGGACTAACCTAGTGTCAGCCACAAAGTCACTTAAGACCCATGAGGAGGAAGCTCCTTTGCGAAGGGGGAAATGGGGCAGGCAGCGGCCATGGTGTCCAGCCTTGCTTTGTCAGATGCTTGAGTGGGGTAGGGGAATGAAGGATGCTTCTGGGAGAGCAGGGAAGCAGATGGGCTGAGAGGAGACCTGGGTTCTAGCCTTGTATACCTAGGGGAAGTGTCTTAACCTTTCTGTGCCTTGGTGTCTTGGCTTGTTAATTAGGGATAATGTTTCAACAATGTAAGCTGAGGCGGTCACTCCAGGAAGCTCCTTCACCCCCTTAGCATTATTATTCCTGAACAGTAATGCTAAGGGGGTGAAGGAGCTCCCTGGGGTGACCCCTCAGCTTGACTCTCCCACTCTCCAGCTTCTTTGGCTCTGGGCAGCTGCCTGGCCTTTCGGTCCCCTCAGCATTTTCTGCAGCCTCAGCAAAGCTTGGCTACCTGGCAGGACCCTCTCTTACCCATCTCTGGGCCCCTTTCCATCCTTGGGCATTGAACTTGCCCTTCTGTGGGCAAGCCCCTGTGCAGCACCACCCCTCCTTTCTGCCTCCTGTCTAGCAGGCACACCTGAGCATGGGCAGCACATGGGCTGTCCTTTCTGTCCTTTGGGAGGTCCCACCCTGAGATGACTCAGACATGTATCCCTAGGGCTCCCCTCCAGGTTTTCCCACTCCCCCAAGAAATGGCACTGCCCTTCTCTGCTTGTCACTGAGGCCAGCAGAGGTGTTGCGCCTAGATGACAGGCTGGGGAGTGTGGGAGTCATCCCGCGGGCCATGGGGACTGGTCATTTGGATGATGAAGGGCCCTGGTTAGTTCCGATGGGAGAGTATTCAGGAGGCAAGGAGAGCGGGGTTTGGGGCTGGTAGCATAGATGCGGCTGGAACAGACTGAGGGCCCATCAGGACATGAATATTTGCCAGCCAGAGCTTCTCTGTCTCACTTGTATCTCATTAGATTTGATGATGGCAAGAGTGAGGGAGAGGTCACAGGGTGGGGTATCACTTTTAGAGCCCGGGAAAGTAAAGGTGAGTTGGGAAATTAATAACTGCAAAAGCATAGAGCCTGCTCCGTGGCAGGTATTATCCTCCAGCCCCAGGGAATGCTGGGTGTCCAGACACTTTTTCAAAACTTAGACACCCCAGGACTGCTGGGAGCCCCTGAGAGGCTGCGCACTTGGTTACCATCTGTCTTCATTCTGTCCTGGCTGAGCTCACTCACAGAACAGGCCCCTGGAGGGATAGGCACTCTGGATCCCCCACACCAATCCCTGGTGCTGTGGAAGGGGAAACTGAGGCCCAGAGATAGGAAGTGGAATGGCCTCAAGTTGGGACCCTGAGCCTTTCCTTCCCCTGCCTGTCCCAGAAAAGTGCCCTCATCAAGCTAGCCAACATCCGGGCAGCGGAAAAGGTGGAAGAGAAGAGCTTTGGCAGCTCACACGTCATGCAGGTCATTTACACGGACGACGCAGGCAGGCCCCAGACGGCCTACCTGCAGTGTAAGGTGCGACTGTGTGGAGGGACCATTCTTGGGAGGGGGTGCTGTGGGATTCCCCCGGGTGGGCTGGACGGAGGAGCGCATGAGTCACCCCCTTGTCACCCACATCAAGCACAGCAGTGTGCGTGTGTCTTTTTGTGGGCCTGCCTGTGCACCCCCATGTAGGTCTTTGTATGGTCCGGTGTATGGACGGTGTGTCCCTGTGATTTGGACCTTCACGTGGAACATGTGGGAAACTATTTCCAAGTATCTGAGTTGGTGCCTGTGTGTTTCTGTGTGTGCATATCAAGGAATAACAATCACGTGTTCATGTATGTGTGTGACTCTGGGCGTGTGCCCCCTCTCTGTTCATGTATTAACTCATTCATTCATTCATTCATTCATTTAAGAAATACTTACTGAGCACTGCTAGGTTCCAGGCACTGCTCCGGGTGGAGGTGCGGCAGCCGACAAAACAGAGTCCTTGCCCTAATGGACCTTCTATGTCAGGAAGGAAGAGGGACTGATGAATAATAAATATTTACAATGTCCAATGGCAAATAGTGCCTTGAAGAGAACCAAAGGAGACTAAGAGAGAGAGGGCAGAGACACAGTGGGGTTGAGCAGGGACAGGGTGAGGGAGGGAGCAGCAAAGGGAAGAACATATGGAGGAAGAACACAAGTAGGAAGGCTGGAGGGGGCTTGGTTTGTCTCGTGGGGGTGACTCTCCTGGGCTGGTGGTAAGAGGCCACAGACCCATTCCATGGGGTCTTGTCCTCTATGGGCTCCCTATTGGGTCAGAGTCCAGACCCACAGGGAAAAAGTAGTGACAGCAGGACCCCAGCATATAACTGGAAGTTTGTGGACTGCCCAGTGGCATACCAAGGGGTCCAGTGGCAGCTGACATCCAGCCCATGCTCTGCTCATGAAGCCAGGTGCCCAGGCATGGGCTGCATCCATGGGAGAAAGGGCAGCCTTTCCTACTTCATTCAAAGCCGCTTAGGGGGCTGGCAGGGGATGTGTTGTCCTGAGGGGTGAGGGAGGGCTTCCTGGAGGGGGTAACCTCTGATCAGTCCCACCCTCCGGCCCCTGCAGTGTGTGAATGAGCTGAATCAGTGGCTGTCTGCGCTGCGGAAGGTGAGCATCAACAACACTGGCCTGCTGGGCTCCTACCACCCTGGTGTCTTCCGAGGGGACAAGTGGAGCTGCTGCCACCAGAGGGATAAGACAGGTGGGCGTGGAGGCCTGGGCCCCGCTGCGCTGCAAAGGTCCACAGCAGGCTGGAGATGGTGGGGGGCACCCTGGGACTTGGGCACTAGAGGGATGGCACAGAGGAGCTTCTACGAGAATTGTCTATGATAACAGAAGTGGTGTGGGTCTGTACTCTAGCCATGAGCGCAAATGGCTGTTGAGCACGAAATGTGACTACTATAGCTGAGGAACTGAGTTTTAATGTTTTTAAATTGAATTTAATGTTAATTAAATTTAAACAGCCTTACTTAAGTGTGGCTAGAGGCCATTGGAACCTGAGACACCTGCTCTAGCCCAGCCCTAGATTTGGGGTTGGGCAGTGGGTAGGAACTGGTGGCTCTTTACAAGGGTGTTGCTGGCTGGTTGGCTTGCTTACAGCCTCTGGCTGTACCCATCACAGCGAAAACCCTTGTCAGTGGTGAAGTAGGGCTCTCCAGGGCACTATGAGGCAGAGCCTGGTAGCCCCAGTTTGTGGAGGAGAACACGGAGGCTGTCAAGGGCAGATCCCTCTGCCAAGGTCGTAAAGCCAGCAGGTGGCAGGGCCAGCTTATTCCAAGGCATAAACAAACCCCTGTTTGTCCCCTCACCATGATTTTAATTTCTAAGCTGCTCCCTGCTTCCTTCCAGGCAAGCTCTTCCAGAAAGTGGTCCAGCTCCCTAAGTTGTGTCATGTGCAGTTCCCACACTCTGCAGTCATGTACCCCTGGCTCAAGAGTGAACCCAAGGGAGGAGCTGCTGTCCCCAGAGTGTGGGGAGCCACAGGCAGGCCCTGGGCCAGACTTCCCAGGCTGTGTTCCTAGCCCAGCCCTGCATGGGGGAGCCATGAGTCCATCTTTTTGCCTCTCTAGGCCTTGGTTTCCCCATCTGTATTACCAGAAAGTTGGACATGAGCTCTCACAGTGCCTGCCTGAAACTCTGCCTTCTCTCTGCCCCCAGATCTGGGCTGTGATAAGACTCGGTCACGGGTGACCCTGCAGGAGTGGAATGACCCTCTTGACCATGACCTGGAGGCCCAGCTCATCTACCGGCACCTGCTGGGCATGGAGGCTGCATTGTGGTGAGGCCTGTGCAGGGGCAGTGAGTCCCACATGGGAGACTTTGTGCAGCCCAGGGAATGTGCTAGGAGGGGTCCAGAGCTGGGATTTGGAATTAGGGCTGCTGCACAGGGGCTGGTCACCTCCCTTCTAATCAGGACTAGTGGCTTTTGGCCTTTGATAGTCACACCTGAATCTCTGCAACATGAGGCCAGTTCACATTAGGATGTAGTTCTCAAGGGTCACGGAAGCCCATGGTGAAGGCTGTGGCTGTTTTCTGCCCTGGGTTGACATACTTCTCCATCTGCCCAGTCTTCCCATGGTACCCTCAGAGCACAGGTGTGGTGGCCCTGAGCCAACTCCCTGAGTTCCTCAGCCATCTTGCTTAATTCAGTGATACTCAGCCCTGGCTCCAGCATAGGAAAAACAAGATGCTTTTTCAAAACACAACTTTAACAAACAGAATTCCCAGGTCCTACCCCATGGACTCACAGTCTTGGGGGTGGGTGGGTGGGTCCCAGCATGGGGATATTTTAAAGCCATCCAGTGCTTCCTAAGAGCACTGCTTCCCTGGGCAGTTTTCTCCCCTGCACCCCTACACCTGGGCCTGGAGGGGTGGTGGTTGTCTTCCTTGTTCCTCATCAACTCTTCCAGGGTATACTTCTCCAAAACGCTTCAAAACACATGCTGTCAGACTAGAACCACCCACTTCCCTGTGAGCTGCAGGCACCAGTGGCCTCCAGGTCACTCTGCAGCCACTTCCTTTCTGGCAGTGTGGCTCTCTCACCAGCTGCCTCTCCACCCCTCCTCCAGCCCCCTTGCTTGGTGACTTTATCCCTGAGCTCTGCACCTCCAGAGACTTACTGTTCCATCCACCTGGATCCTCACGCCATGGCCACACCCTAGAACCTCTCATCCCTCCTCCTCATTTTTTAGGCTCCACTTGAATTCCACTTCATGTATAAACACATAATATTCACAACCACTGAACCAAATAGGTACTGTTGTTATCCCCATTTAAGCCAGGAAGCAGTGGAGTCAAGATTCAAACCCAAGCCACCTCGGGTTCAGGTGGGTTCCCACCATGGGACCAGTGCCCATGGTTCGAAGCACCACACCCTACCTTAAGAGCTTCCCCCTGCAGGACCACTCAGCCACCCCTCCTCTCATTCCCACTCACTTCCTCTGGGGTCCAGTGCCCACAGACCTCCTGCCCACCAGGACCTCCAATCCACTGACCCAGCCACGTGCTATACTAGTTTCCTGTGGCAGCTGTTAACAAATTACTACTCTGTTGGTGGCATAAAACAACATATTTATTTTCTTACAGTGCTAGAGGTCAAAAGTCAGAAATCATTCTCAATGGGGTAACAGCTCAAGGGGCTCTTGGCCTCTTTCTCCACCATCAAAGTGCATTCATCCAGTCCCTGCATCCATCACTGCCTTGCTGCCTTCCTCCTTTGCCCTTCTTGCCTCCCTTGTATAAAGACCCTGTGATTTCCTCGGGCCCAGTTTCCTCTTTCCTCACCTCCTCCAGCCCCACATCCAGCCTCTCAGCAAGTCCGGCCCCTTGGCTTTACTTTCAGAACAGGGCCCAATCCGACCGCTCCTCGCATCTACACTGTGACTCTCCCCGTCTCAGTCGCTTCCATTATAGAGATGACAGCCTTGAGAGTGATCTCAAACGTAGAACAGATCAGATCACTTTCCTGCTTAAAACCCCTAATGGCTTCCCACACACTTAACATCCAGAGTCCTTGCTGAGGCTATCGTGCCCGACAGGCAGAAGCACCTGGCTGATCTGCTCAGCCTCACCTCCTACCTCCAGGCCCTCTCCATGCTGAGTTCGCTGAAGCTGTCTTTGCCTTCTTGCTGTCTCTGGGCCTCTCCATCCCCAGGGCCTTTGCCTGAAGGTTCTTCCCCAGGTGTTGGCCTGCCTTGTTCCCTCACTTGATTCGGGCCTCTGCTCAAATGCCACCTTGTCAGAGAGGCCTTCCCTGACTACTGTTACTCTAGATCATTATGGAATTCATCAGGTTGTGCTGTTTATTCATTTCTTGCCTGCCTCGACTGTGCTGAGCTCTCTGAGGATAGGCCTGTGGTATTCGCTGCTCTAATCTCAGTACTGAGATTAGTACCTGGCAGAGTCTAGCCCCTCAGTAAATGTTAAATAAGCACATGAGTGGAGGTGGAAGGCAATGACATTTTGAACTGGTCTGTGAGGTTCGACAGGATATCCCAGAGAGGGAAACAGATGGGCATTCTGGGTAGTGGGGCCAACAAGGAGAAAAGGTCAAGGTAGCTGCACTGAGAGAAGCAGGAAAGCAGGACAGGCAATCCCCGCAGGGCCAGGAAGGCATCTGAGGAGGAGGAGCCTGTTAGACTTTAGCAGAGGGCTGCATCTCTCCCAAAACAGATCAGGGACACAGTCAAGAGGGCTGAGCCAGAAGAATTCCTAAATAAGGGACTTCAAGTATGGGGCCTGTGTGGCTGCTTACCCTCTCTCCATGTAGGCGCAAATAGGATTGTATGTGAGAGGGCCCAGGTACCTTTGGTGAACCCCAGTTAGGAACCGTTCTTAAAATGTCAGTGTCTCCTATTCCCAAAGGAAGAAAACTTATTCCATGGCCAGTTAATATTAGGAAATTTTCAGGCCCCAACTGGCTCTTTTCCCATGGGCCCTCCAAAATAGGAGTGACATGGTTTGAACTTGGTTTCCCAAGTACCTTCTGCTGACCTACGGGTCAGGAGGGTGGGGAGGAGTGGGGAAAGCAGAAGATGACCTGGACCCATGTTTTCCCTATAGAGTAAAAGAGTCAGCCTCCCCGCCTCCCTCCCCCCCCCCCCCCCCCCCCCCCCCCCCCCCCCCCCCCCCCCCCCCCGAGTCACCCAGCCTTCCCAGCAAGAGCACCAGGAGCGATTACTCTGTCCTCCCCCACAGGCAGAAGCACCGGGAGCTGAGTACAGGCACAAAGGCAGGCTCCATGCCCACAGGCCCTGGTGAAGGTAGGTCCCTCCCGTCTGGACTCTCAGGGTAGCCTGAGTCTCCTTCAGGAATGCTGTGGGTGGGGCTCCTTAGGCTGCTCCCAGGGGCCCTCTGGTCTTTGGGACAGGAGCTAGCAGGCAAGGCCCTGCCTGCTCTGCCCTCATCCTGCATCTGCCTCCAGCTCCCATGGACTCACTGGCCCAGCTACTGCAGGTGCTGCAGGATCTCCGGGAGGCCCATAGTCACAGCCCAGCCAGCTCCCTGACCTTGGAGCCCAACCGCCTCCTGGAGCTGCAGACCTGAGGTCTGCTCCACACTCCCTCACCGAGCCCTCTGCCAGATGCTTGGAGATCCCTGGTACACTTTTGGCCCTTCACCTCTGTCCCTGTCATTGGGATGCAGGGTCTGAATCTTTCCTGGGTTGGGAGAGTTGGTGGGGGGCAGGGACCAGAGGATCCAGAAGTCAGGATCTGACAAGGCTTTGGCCTGTCATTGCCCATGCAAAGTCTCTGTGGGACGCTGGGGGCTCCTGCTTCTCTCTGAGGCCTTGTTGCTCCCTGTGGCCCCTGCAGCCATCACTGCCACTAGCCCAGACTTTCCAGGGACCCTCCTCTCCTGCCAGGGCAGACCCAGCCAGGAACTATCCCTAGGGTGGTCCACACCAGGTGGACTGACACTTCCTTGGACCCAGAGAGGTGGGAGGAAGCACGGGGCCCAAGAGACCAGGCCTTGCCCTCAGCACGCACTTTGCTCTCAGCCACCACCCGACTCGCTCTCCTCACAGCCAGTGGCTGTGCCCTGGGGAAGCGTCACGGTGCTCTATTGCTGACAATAAACTGCTGTGACTGCGGCTCTGTAGTCTCATGATGAGGGTCGGGAGGGAGGGGGCCCAGGGACCCCAGCGCTGCTGCTGGAGGTGGCCAAGGACTGGGACTGGCAACATAGTCGCTGTCACTATCCCTTGTTTCCTTCTCGCCTCTCAGGGGGATGCCTTTCTCCTCCCAACTGCTATTCCCACCACACCCCCGGGTCCCACTCCATCTCCCACAGGCTGCAGAGCCTGACCTGGCTCAGCAGCTGTTCTCTCCTTGCAGTCCCCAAACAGGCCCACCCTCCCAAGTGTCCTGAAGACTACACAGTGGGGGTGGATACCTTGAATCATGTGGCCTGGTCCTGGCAGCACCCCTTATGCCAACCTCCTTGGCCAAAGCAAGGCTCGCTCTCTCCGGTCATCACCTCCCTGTCCTCATCCTGACCCATCTAGGTACACAGTAACCTCCAACATAATTAGCAAGACAGGGGAGGGGCAGGGGCTTCCCGCACGTTCTTTAAATCTCATCCAGCCAAGCTTGGAGCCTTGCCTGTGAATACTAGGCCTAGGACAGTTCCTAAGGGCCTGGGGCCACAGGCAGGGCCCTGACCTAGCCGACCAGCCAGGTCCTGGAGCAGGGCCATCTGGACAGGCTGCATAGTGTGTGCTTTGAAGGATGGCAGGAAACAAAGTGGGATGAAGGAACAATCGGAGCTGCCCCCTTCCCTCTGGCTTTTGGGGCCATGTTGACGTTTTCTCCTAGCCAGAGCCTTGATGGGGGGCAGTGTCCCCCCACAGGCAGCCCACCAACCCACTCCCTTGGATGTTCATTGCTGCTTGGTTATGATGCTACCATCCTGTGGGCCTCATGAGCCTCTTTGTAGGGCTAGGCATCTCCCTGCCTTCTTGACGCCGGATTTGGGTCCAGGGGTGGCTGAGCCTGCTCTGCTCCTCCTGTCACCAACACGTGGTTCTCTTTTAGGGTCCATGACTACTTCTTTAGGGTCTCACACAAATCCTTGTGCCTGTTGGATCTTCTTGGGTTTCAGGGACCTCATGGTCAGGAAGTATGGACCCCAGGGTCTACTGAACTCTAGTGCAGGGAGTGAAGGGGAAAGAGGTACACACTTATTGGGGCTGCAACAAGTAGAATTCTGGATTTTAATGGCACACATACAGTGACCCACTGGCAACACCCACCACCCTCTCTTCCAGTGGATCCTGGTGTGGATGTGGTCACCACAGCCAGAGGGGAGGTAAAATGAGTAAGTGCCTGGCACTGCCCCCACCACTCATGTACCTCCACTCCCAGATTCTCCTCTCAGGCTCCAAGCAGAGCTGCCTACAGCCCTGGATGCCACATTGTTTTTGGAAGCCACCTGGGGAAAAGAGGGGCAGAAGAGACTCTTCCCTGCCCAGGGCACAGAAGGGTACCAAAGGTCACACTTTCCACCTGCCCAGGGATTCTGTACCAACACCCCACCCCACCCCCGGAATTGCCTTTTTCACTCAGAGCCTGTTATTCACTCAGAGCCGAGGGCAGGTTCTCCAGATGTCTTGAGGGTTGACTGGACCCTCAGACAGAGGCCTGCAGCCCAGGGGGCTGGCTGGCAGTCAGTCCAGTCAGTCCAGGGCAGGCACATAGTATATGCATCCTTCATCCTTTGGGCCTGTCCTGTAGGAAATCTGGGCAAATGCCCATCAACTTCCATTTGGAAATTCCTGTCAAAAGGTTTAATTTTTCAAATATGTAAGTAACTTATATAAATGCAGAATAAACATGGATCAAAGATTTATTACACATCAAGGAAGAAATGAGTGGCAAAGCTGGCACGTAGAGCATTTTGAGAAGGTATTTGTAAGCCTTTGACAAAAATACTAGGATAAAATAGTGATGTCAGGGAGTTTTTCTTCTCTATGGGTTACAAACCTACAAGTTCTTAAGTAACTTCAGCGTCTGGGTTCTAATCAAATAAATATCAAAGTCAAACACAAGTCCATTCCCCAAGATTAGGGATTTTGAAGGCCCAGGCATGCAAATTTTCAGTTACTCTCAGAGCACAAAAGCAGCCACAGACTGAGTAAACAAATGGGCTTGGCGTATTCCAATAAAACTTTATTTACAAAAAACAGGTGGCAGGTTTGATTTGGTTCACAAGCCCTCAGTTTGACAGTCTCTGCTGTGGATAATTAAATAAGCCCTAGGCCTGTTCGACAATACTTCACCAGCATGACACTGACAGAACATGCCACACACTCCCAGTGTTGCTTAACACCCCGTGTCCCAGCAGCCCCCTTCCCAGCTGTGCCTGGCAGGCCTGTCTCATCAGAAGGTGGGAATGGCTACTTGGCCTCCTGTTGGGACACACCAAAATCGAACCTCTGAAGCCTTGACTCGGCAGGGGGAGGGGCTGACAACTTCTGGAGCCCACAATCTCATGTTGGTCTGGGAATCAAAGGGTGAGTATGACCAGAACTCTCCAAGAGAGAATGAAATGGCAAAGAGGGTGAAGCCTCTGCTGGACAAAGTTCCTCTCCGCACCCTACCCCTAACCCAGTTAAAGGTGGCCAGCCTTGGCACCCCCATGTCCCGTCCCTGCAATCCTGGCAATGGTAGCATCCTTAGACCAGACTTTTTCAGGAGGGTTGGAGTTACAACCTCAGGACACCATTACCCTCATTGCTTTCTATCCCTCACCAGTTAAAAGAGGCCCCCACTCACTTGGCCTGAAGAATCAAGGTTTGTGCAGGCCCCCAGTGAATGACACTTCCTCACCGCAGGGCTCAAGGCCCAAGTAGGAAATGGCTCTTCCCAAAAAACGGTAGTAGAAGCTCCAGATTTCCTTGGCTGATGATCTGACCTAGAGAAACATCTGTATACACCTGCCTCCTCCCCAGCCCTCACCCAATTGTCCCCCTAACAAGAAGCTCACTGGCCACAAGCCCACTTGCTAAAACGGACAACACGGCCAGGGGTCTTGTAGCAATCTGCCCGGCAGTCTTGTCAGGGGGCTTATCCACGTACCCGTCTGGCTCAAGGGATGAACGTCCATGAGCCCACGAGGCTTCTTCCAGCCTCACCAGCCACACCTACCCACGACCCCTTGGCTCCATTCTCTATTCAAGGGCCTCTTGCTGTGTACTCCAAGGGCACATTTCCAAAGGAGGGTCAAGGGGTATACGGAGCGGAGAGAGGCAGAGCTCAGAACTGCACTTAGCCCGGACAAGGATTTATCAGTCGCTCCCAGATCTCCGAGCATGCGCCAAAGCGCACTCACAGGCGAGCGCATCCCAGAAGGGACGCAACGGAGTCACGCATGCGCAGACCCACAAGTCTGCCTCTGTCTCGCGCCTGCGCAAGATCCTCCAGTCCGGTAGGGGGCAATGAGCCGGTCCTCACACTGGTTTGGCGTTGCCGGCTAACCCAGAAGCAGCCGCTAACCCGGAAGAAGTCGTGTTAAGGCGCTTTGGAGGCGGTGGTGGCGGCAGCTGTGACTTTGGAGGTAGCTGCGACGTTAGGATGAACGCCCCTCCGGCCTTCGAGTCGTTCTTGCTGTTCGAAGGCGAGAAGAAGTAAGTGGAGCCAGCGGGGCGGGGGAGGGTCGGGCCGAGTGTCTCAGGCCCTCGACTGTTGGTAGTCACCTCCTGCAGGTTCTGGGGCTTCTCCTGTCCTCCACTGCAGCGGGTACGGAAGCAGCTCTTGCTTGAGCGTCCTCTCGCAAAGGGCTTGGCGCCCGTGTCTGCCAAACTTCATTCAGATAGTCCTGCCAAGCGGTGGTGACTTGCCTTTGAAGTTGCGGAAACTGAGGATCATAGTTTTAAGTAATTCTCTGGGCACAAAGTGGCGGGTCTGTACCGGAACCCAGGATATCTGGCTCCAAAGTCCTTTTTCTCTTGGATCTGGCAGCATACTCTCATCTACTAGCCGGCTGTCTTTATCCTCCTTGCTGAAGCCAGAGAGATAGCTCCTAGATTCGTATCCGATCTCCATTCGCCTGTGTAAAACCTGCAGACTCTTCATTGCTTGTAGGGTGAAGGAGAATGTGGTCTTGTGGTCAGACAGCCTGGGTTTAGCTCTTGCTTCCCCAACTTAAGGACTCTGTATGTTTGGGCAAGTGAGTTAATTTGCATGAGGCCCACTTTCATCATCTGGAAAACGTGCTTATTACTGTATTAAATCACAGTAAGTAAATCTAAGGGGAGATCAAATGAGGTAATTTATGTATAGTGCTTAGTCCAGGGCTCATCACCAGAAGACCCTCTAACATTGGCTTTTCCGCCTTTTAACAGCCTGGTATGCAGGGCTCTGTGTCTAGCCCTTGCTAGCCATTTCTGTGTCCTTTGAGAGCATTGGTTCTCAACTGAGGACCATTTTGCTCCTCAGGGGACTCCTAGTAATGTCTGCAAACGTTTTTGGCTGTCATAAAGGGGACACGACTGACATCTAGTGGGTAGAAGCCAGGAATACTGCTAATATCCTACAATGTACAGACAGCCCCCTACCAAAAAGAATTATCTGGCCTAAAATGTCGACGGTGCCAAGGTTGAGAAACTGCTTTCGGAAAAAGGAGCAATCCAGAGTAGATGAGGGTCCCACAGAATCAGGGCATAAGTAGGGTCACGGTATAGACATACTGCTGCTCTGAGTCAGAGAGGTCTGTCTGTATGGATGAAGAGATTGAGACAAGTTTCCAGGAGGAGGTGGGACTTGAACCTGTCTTCAAGGGCAGGGTTTAGACTTGGGGGAAGGAGTGAAGCCCCTGGCCCTCATCTCTTGCCTCTGCCTCTTTCTAGGATCACCATTAACAAGGACACCAAAGTACCCAATGCCTGTTTGTTCACCATCAACAAAGAAGATCATACACTAGGAAACATTATTAAATCGTAAGTTACAAGTCAAAGGCTCTCAGGGGCTATGTTTAATGGGGCTTTTAAGGCAAAGCACAAGTTCCAGCATATTTCCTTAAGTCTCTCTGAACTACAAGTCCTTCTGGTTGCTTACTCTGGTTGCTTCACATTCCAGTACCTTTTCTTCAAAATGACATTGGCCCATACCTATTCACATCACCACATTTCTGTATTGGCTTATTTATCTAACTAAAGTGAATGTGCAGGAAGCCACAAGTAGGCCTACTTGTTTTGTGCTAATGAGTATGGAGAAGCTGTCAGGATTAGCTCCTACCTACCCCACCCCTATTTGTGACAATGACCTCACTGATGCCTGGCATTCTAAGATGTGTCAGATATTATAACTGAGTAGATTAAGGGTAAGAGGTGAGAAAGGGACTCAATGGTTGCCAGGTGCTCCCTATGGGTACCTAATATTGGTTAGTGGGTGTGTACACCAGTGAAGTCCTGGCCAGGCAGGTGGTCAGCGATGTGATTAACGCTGTGGTCCAGGGGCTTGTCATTTCACAGCTGAAAAGTGCCATCAGTGAAGCCAGGCCTTTTCCAGGTTTGTGTGTCTGAGACTACGGGCAGAAGCCTGCCTGGTCTGGTGTAGGTAGGCAGTGGGGTTACCCACCTTATGTATGGATGACTCCTGCCTTGAGCCAAGCCAGTGGTGCACTCAGGCTCTTTTGGGGCCCTGCTGCTGCTCCTCTGCTATGTGAGGCCAGTGTCCCCACCATTGCAAGGGCCCGCCCTCTTGGTGCTCACACTTGACCTAGCTGCTCTGGAGAAAACCCCCACATGCCCAGCAAATGACAGGTTTCACTTCACCAGTCTCCCAGAACAGGACCCTGTGGGTGGGGACAGCAGTTGCCAGCCTCTCTTGTCCAAAGGACTTCCACTTCCATTTTGCTAAGTGCTCAGAGCCTGTGGCCTTCTCCCCCTACTGTCTTTATTTGCTGTGCCAGATGCTCTTATTGGGCTGCAAACGGGGCTTTTGTGTTCTGGTTTACTGAACGTTGGCCAGATTTTTACTGCATTGGGGTCCCTAACTGCCTCTTTATTGGAAACCCTGTTTACTAAGGTTCTTGAACCTCATGGATGTAGGGGTGTGTGTGGGAGGAGTCCCCATATGGTATCTCTCCTCTAAAGTCTGTTTTACTTGAAGACTTTTGGAGGTGGGGAGACTAAAAATAAAGAGCAGGGAACCACCTCATGTGAGCCCCCAGCTACATCTGCAGCAGGAAGGCCCTTTGGCTGGAAGGCCTGGCGTGAGCCAGGGGGCTAGAACCCTAGGACACTGGGCTCAGCCTCCCTCACACTGCTTACCCCTGTATCTCAGACAGCTGTTGAAGGACCCACAGGTGCTATTTGCTGGCTACAAAGTCCCCCACCCTCTGGAGCACAAGATCATCATCCGCGTGCAGACCACGCCGGACTACAGCCCCCAGGAGGCGTTCACCAATGCAATCACGGACCTCATCAGCGAGCTCTCCCTGCTGGAAGAGCGATTCCGGGTACAGAGCTGGGAGTGCAGGGGGCGAGGGCTTGAACGCCAGCCTGTATGCCCAGAGCTTCTGCCCACACCTAGGACAGCCATGGGTTTTCCTCTTGACTTGTGGGGAAGGGGCGGGTAAGAGAGCAGGAAATTCTACCACAGCTTCCAGGAAGCGTGGAGAAGGGGTTATGGAATTGAGGCCTGGGGCTTGCTGTCTGCATCCATGGGTGGGAACCTTACCTAGTGCTCGGGGCTCCCCTTGTGTACCCTTGTGGTTCCTATGGGAGCAAGAGGGGCTCCCTTGATGCTGTTCCTCCAGATAGATCTCTTTGGTGCTGGCTGCTCTGTGGTCTGTAAGGCCTGACTGCTAGGGCATTTGTCATGGGGCAGCTCATCCTAGGGTGGGGTCACACCTGTTTAGGCAGGGGCCCTCAAAGTTTAGACACAATTTAGAGTGGAAAAGATCCACAGCCTTTCAGATTTCAGCATCCTATGCTCACCAGGAAGAGCCTCCTCTCCACCTGACTCCTGCCCCAGGCAGCAGATATATGCTACAGAGCAGTAAAGTGGGTGAGGCTGGCTCAGAGGGTCCCAGCTTCCTGGAGCTGTTCAAAGCCTGGTTTATGGCTTTTGTTCAGTTTGTGGCTGTGCTCTGGAGCCATGGAAGCAGTTTCCTGGCAGACCTTGTTCAGGGGTGCTGGGGCTGAATTTCCAACATTCTTACCCCACCATTCCAACTAAGTGTACTGCCTTCTTCCTCTCCCCCTCAGGTGGCCATCAAAGACAAGCAAGAAGGAATTGAATAGTGGGCTAGAAGGCATCTTGCTTGGCCAGTTCCTACCCTGCATCGGATCAGGCTCTTCTTCAGGCATCAAGTGGAGGAGAGCAGCTTCAGGCATCAAGTGGAGGAGAGCAGCTGTGGACTTCCTTGGAGATTCCCGGAGCACCCCTCACCCCTGACACCAATGTGTCCAGTACACAGATTGTTTCATCTTCCTAATAAAGTGTGGCAGGAAAAGACCCGGAGCTGATGCAGAAGTAACTTCACAGTAAACGATTGTTAGGTTCAGTGGTGGTAGACAACCTGTCTCAAGGCCGCTCTGGGGCCACATTTCAGAGTGGATTGGCCCAGAGACCCAGGTTTCTGTGTGAGAGGGTGGCAGGTCTCATTCTGGACCATCAATTGGGAACATGGGGTGCTGCCGGGAGGCAGTCTTGAGCCAAAGGGGAACTGAGAACCCAGGTACTTCTGTGAATCTCTGCTGTGGCAATGTCAGCTGCCAGGTCAGCCTGCCTGCCTGCCTTACTCAAAGTAGCAACACCAGATGGGGCCCACAAACAGCTCTCCCAGGCTTCTATTACATAATAGAGTTTAATTAAAATATTCACCAATAGAAAGATCTCTCATGAGCCCAAAAGCTGAATAACTTAAGTCATGTCCCTGGTACTCTGTGATTTGAGGCAGGAGCTCCTGCTGAAGGCTAGTGTCTCTTCCAGATGGTTACAATGTTGGAGTCTGTCAGAGCGGTGAGGTAGGTGAAGGTGGAGTTGGCCACCACCGTGTTTACCATGGTCTTGGTCACCGTCTGGCCGAGGGCTCGGGGCTGGGGCCACTTAAGGATCTGATGGGAAGAGAGAGGGGCTGGGCTCCTTCCTAGACACCAGGCCCCTTGGTGCTTCACCCTCCCCAGCGGGGGGAGCAGAGAGCAGTGCATACCTGTGTGGGGGCCTGTGGGGTGGCCGGGAGTGGAGGCTGCTGTGTCAGGATGTTCCTGACATCATAGATCCACACGCTGCCCTCCTCGTCCCCACAGAGCACAAGCCCCTCATCTGCCAGGACAGAGATTGAATCTAAGGTGGGGCAGAACTCTTAAGAGGTGGAAGGTAGGATGGGCTGTGCAGGCAGGCTTACCAGGACAGGTGCTGAGAGAGAAGTAGGCCAACTCGGTGGATGACCACTGGAGCTGAGCCAGGACCACCACTGCCACTGTGGAGTGACTGCCTCGGCCTACCCACGTCTGGCTCCAGCTCCATAGGCAGATGGTGCCCAGGCCACCGCCCTTGGAGGCTGTGGGGAAGAATGAAGAACTATGCCCCAGGGGGCCCCTCCAGGCATTTCTTGTTCCACAGTGGGGAACCCCCCATCTCTTGGATCTAAACCACAGGCCAGGGAGGAGTGATTCACAAAAGCCCATCTGGGTCCCAGTAGGCCAGACTGTCCCTAGCTGGGCTCACTTACCCACAATATCCTTATTCACAAATGCCAGCCCATCCACTCTCCGGCCAGATGCTTCAGAGAAGACAAACTCCACTTCACAAACCCTGTGGGGTCACAGAAGATGCCAGTCAGCTATCCCCTTGCATATACACAGAGGCTCTCATTCAATGAGAAACACTTATTGGGCTCTGCCCTATCTGCAGGTCAGAAGATGCAACCAAAAAGATCTGGGCCCTGGAGGGGTTAAGCTCTGCCCTGGAAGGGGGAGCCAGCACCTGAATGTTCTGAGTCACAGGTACTGGGAACTCAGAAACATGAGGGGCTGGTTCTTCCAGGATGGGGGATGGTATGGCCAGGGAGGATTCTGGAGAGGCAGTGACTCTGGCACAGAGAGAGAGGAGCAGGAGGGTGACCAAGAGGAGTAGGTGTTTCTGGCTGAGCATTGGGAGCCTGAGAAGCGAGAGAGGGGAGGCATTTGCTATGACCCTGAGGACAGTGGGAAGTGACTGCTGAATGTCTCCAAGCTGTGTGTGCAGGGTCACGGTACTTGGAAAGGCCACCCACCAGCTGCCTAGAGTCCTGGAGAGGCTGCCTGGAGCAAGAAAGGCAGCCAAGTACCATGCAAGGAGAAGCAGACACATCTGAGATGTGGGAGAGATATGCCACAGGACTTGGGGAGCTGGCTGATGTGGGGAGGGAGGGAAGGAGAGAGGGAGGGATGAGGCTGGCCCAGGGCTTGACTCAAGGCCACCACCATCACTTGGCTGGACAATTACCACAGTCTGCTGAGATTCCCATGTAGCAGCTACTTCACTCCTGCCACCCACCCTAAAATTCTTCCATAAAGGCAGCATACCCTGGCCCGAGCAACCTTGCCACCTCACCTTGTGCCGTGGTCAGACCTCCCTAGACAGCCGGCTCTCCCCACCAGTGGCCCTCTGTGCATGCTGTGCCCTGTGCACGCACCTTCCCTCCCTCTGCCCACCTGACTGCCTTGCAGGGCTCACGTAGAGAACATGAGCCTGACAACCTATCCATCTGCCACTGTTCCCCTCTTAGAGTACCTTATTCTTCCTGTCACAGCTGACAGCACAATTTAATTGGCCACCTTTGTTTAGTGCCTGTCTCCCCCTCTAGGCTTGTGGGCCCCAAGAGGGCAGGGACTCCATGCTGAGTACTGTCTCGGGCCTTGCAGGTGACCTGGGTGAGTCACAAGCCTCAACCTGGCCCTTCTAGGGCTTCATCCCTGCCCACACACCATCCCCCCTGCCCTCCATTAGGTGCAGTGTGATGGTTTGGGCACCACCCCTGGCAGGCATGCCTGGGGTCAGACACGTGGATTAGCAGCTGCTCAGCTCTGAGACTTGGCTTTCAAGGCACCCCTATCCAGCCTCACCTCCTTTTTTGAGGCTGGTCCAGCCGCACATCCCAGCAGCAGCAGCCACCCTCACAGCCAGCCAGCAGATAGGCATCCGGGCAGGAGGCAACTGGGCAGAGGTGCAGGGGGGTAGATGTGGTATCAAGTGTGAGGAGCTGGCTGCCAGCAGGTGAGAGGGAGAACATGAGGCCATGGACCCAGGTGTCCACCCACCTTGGCAGCCAGTCCTTCCCACCCCAGCCCTGCCCCAAAGCATCACCTGGCCTGGAATTCATAATCGTGGTTGGGCACCCCGATGTCCCAGAGGATGATCCGCTTGTCATAGGAGGCCGCTGAAGAGGGGATGGAGAGAGGTGGCCCTAAGGAAGCCCTGTTTCCTTTGCAGGCTGTATCCCAGGCTGAGACAGACCCCTCTGAAGCAGGGAGGGAGGACCTACAATCTCTATCTTACTCTAATCTAATGTGTGCCACACCAGGCAGTCATCTTTTGCAGGCCTCTGCTCACACATCACCCTCGTTGGGCTCACCACACCTAGAGGGCAGGGGTATCCACCCAGGTCACACACAGGAGTGGCCCAGGCTGTAGGAAAGCTCCAAGGTCATAGAGCAGGTTGGGGAAAAACCAGGATCTGAAGCCCAGTCAGTTATCCATGAAACGACATTGCTTCTACCACAGCCAGAACCAACCTAAGCAGCCCAGAGTGAGGCTGCCAGCCATAGGAGCTCCTACCCATCACAGGGAGGGAGCACTGAGGTTACAGGACAGGGGTGCTGGGGGAGCCTTGAGGGTATGGGGAGAGGTTCTTACTGAAGAGGTGGGTCTCGTGAGTGGGGCTGAAGCAGAGGGTGGCAATGGCCCTCTTGTGGGCCCGGATGACACCGCAGCAGAAGCCAGCACGCACATGCAGCAGCCGGACCTGGCCCCGCAGGCCTGCAGCTGCCAGCACACTCCAGCGCTTCTTGTGGCCTGCCTGTGTGACCACCATCAGGGCTGTCCAAGCCACCGAGAAGAACTCCTGGGGGTAAGTTGTAGAGTAGTCACCGAGCGGCAAAGCCATATGTGTGCACATGCATGCACGTCACCTAGTGAGTAGGTAGCACTCCTGCCTTCAGAAGCCAAGGCTCTGCCCACCACCCTGCATGAGCTGGGCCCTGGCACTCACCTCGCCAGGTGCCTTGTACTTGTGCAGTACGATGCCCGTCTGGCAGTCTATCACACACACGGCCTCCCCGCCACATGTGGCCACAGTCTGAGATGTGGCCCCTGCATGCCCTGTTTTGAGGGGTCAGCCTAGTAAAAACATTTTCTGTAAAGTTCCCCACTGCAATTCCTTCCTCCTGGACTCGATGACATGTTATGACCTCTCTGCCCCTCCTGATTCCCCCATCTACCCAGGCAGCCCCCTCCGGGTGGCATTCCCCGATTCCTGCCTAGAAAGCTTGTTCTGCTTATTCCCTGTGGCCCTGTGGCCTCTGCTTGGTCCCGCTGGCCCACCAAGGATGTACCCTCCTCCCAGGGTGGCTCGAAGGCGCAGGCCCAGAGCTGGGTCTCGAGGTCCTGAGGGCTGTTGTTCTTGCTGTGGCACTGCAGGAAGTGCAGGGGCTCCAGGTTCAGGGCAGGCTGTGGGGGCAGAAGGAGGTCACAGCTGCCACAACCCTTGCTCCCAGCCACACACTCCCTGCCATCTTGCTAGCTTACCTGGCTGCTATCAGAGCCCACAGGGCTGTCCTCCGCCTGTGCCAATGGGGAGGTGCATACCCGCTTGTTGGGAGAGAGGGTGAATGGGACATCATCTGGCCGTTTTAAGGCCACTGGCCTGGCCTGTGGAGGAGATTGGGGGGTGCCCAGGCTGAAGGCCTAGTGACCATGGGTCCATTTACCCGGGGCTTCTTTCCTTCCCATCACAGACTGGACCATACCCTCCCATGGGTAGAGAAGGCAGGGAGTGGCCCAGGGAAAAGGGAACTAGCTTGGGCACTGGAGGCTGTCTCCTGGGCCCAATTTTCCAGGACCCCCAGCTTCCCTGCAGCCTCCCTAGGCAGGAAGCACCAAGGCAGGCCCTCAGAGCCCTGGGAGCCACATGGAACCACACTCACCCTGGACTCCTGGGCATCTGTGGCTTTTGGGGACCTCTCTGGGATGTCTGCCTCATGTACTTGGGTCCCACCAGAGGCCACCAGCTCCTCAGAGATCATCCGCACCTAGTTGGGCCCAGGCCATCAGGAAACACGGCACAGTCCTGGGGGCTCCCAGCCCCTCCTCAGATGCCCAATCAGAGGGAACTTGTGCTTCCTGAGTTGGCAAAGACCCTTTCCAGCCAATAGGGCTTCCTTTCCTGACCGCCCCGCCCCCCCTGCCCCCAACACACCCTCTCGTGGCCAGAGACCTCCAGGACAGCTCAGGCCATGGGAACCAATAAGGAGCTGAGAGAAGAGATTCCCAGGATGGTGGGTGAGGACATACCCGCCACTGGGTGAACTCGCTGAGGGACTCTGGGCCGTAGCGGACATCCCTGACGGCAGACCTCACAAAGTCCACCTGGGCCTTCTTAGCCTCCTCCTCAGGGCTCAGTGAGGCCATGAACTTCTCCCAGTGAGCTGTTACCTGGCATGAGAGGGACTAGATCTAGGCCCAGCCCATCCCAGCTCTCCTGACCTCCCAAGGCCCTTCTAACCCCAATCTCATGGCCACAGGTGTCTCAACCCCTGCCTCTCAGAAGCAACCCTGAACCACAACCTTCTTAGCTGCAGGATGCACAAATCTAAGCAATACACACGAGTAATAGACCTAGAGGGGAGAAGCTGGTCCAGGGTAAAGTTACTGTGAAAGTTTCTCAGCCACCCTTCTGGGCCTTGCCTGCACACCTGGAGGGCAGGAACCCCCAAGAATAAGAAGCCACCTCAACCAGTCTCAGAGCAACATGTCAGGCTAGGGGCTACGAGCCACTTGATGTCAGTGCATAGAGCCTCTGTCACTACTCTCTCAGTGTCCTTCAAATGTCCAAACTTCAAATGTCACTTGTTCCTCAAGGCCCCAGACTGTTCCCAGGCTTCAGAGACACCCCCTTACCCTGCTGGTCAGCTCCCGGTTCAGGTTCTCCACCTGAGAGCAAGTGGAGGAAGCATCCTTGCCATTGACCTTACGCAGTTTGGGCAGGAGAAAGGAGACTTTCAGGCTGTCGCTGACCTAGGGGACGAAGGAAGAATGGCTCAGGGACTGCTGACGCCCAGCAGTCGGTGCCAACAACCAAGTGCTGGCCCGAAGCATGGGGCTGCCGGGTGTGCCCACTTACTGTCAGGAAAGGGTTGCCCTCCAGGCTGAGCTCCTCGAGCTGTGGGAACTGGCACAAGGCACTGACGTCCCCCAGCTGGTTGTTGGCACAGCGGAGGATACGCAGGTGGGACAGGCCCAGGTTGGCGGGCAGCGTCTCCAATTGGTTGTTGGAGAGGTCCAGCTCCTGCAGCTGCTTCAGGCGGCTCAGGAGCTTGGGGTCCAAGTGCTCTGAGAGCAACTTCAGTCCTGACAAGCTAAGGTGGTGGGCAGACAGGGAGGGCTCAGGGGGCAGGCAGATCTCCCCCAGCACCCCCACCTTACCCCCCCACACCCCCACACCCCCCACCCCGGCACCTATGGCAGCCCAGCGTGCCTCTGACGGCTTTTTCACCTGGCATTCCTTGCCTCTCCCCAATACCCTCCTTTTTTAAATCTTGTAACTCCTTTACAACTCAGGGCAGCTGGCTCCGTCCATGATGCTTTTCCTGATCCTCTGGGGGACTGAGAGTTCCTCTGTGCTTCCCAGGCCTCTATAATTATCTCAACAGGTTGCTCACTTCTCTTTCTGCAAGACTCACCCTAGCAGCCCGGGCCCTCTTCAGGGATGAGGCGACTCCGGGCCCACCAGCCCATCTCCTAACGAGTGATTAGAGACTGCCTAACCGACAGGGCGATAACAGTGTCAGGCAGAAGTACTCGCCTCTCTCCCCAACCGCCCGTCGCCCGAGGGCCAGTCTCTTACTCCAGGCTCCGGATCTTTCCCAGCCGGTCGCTCTTGGGTCGCCCTCGCTCCATCAGCAGCCGCGGTGAGAGGGGGCCCATGGCGAGAAAGTGCGGCCCGCGTTGACCGTCTGGGCGGTACCAGCGTCAGGCGGAGGCCACGACTCCCAGAGAACTGTGCTATCGCCCGCGACTGGCGGAGCCCAGAAGGTGGCGCCACTCGAGCCCCTCAGTGGCAACGACCGGAAGGAAGCGGCCCCGCGGGCCTCGTGCCCAACTCCGCCCCACCCCAAGTGGACTACAACTCCCAGCGGCTCCAGCGGCCCCGCGCCTGCGCACTGGCCGCTAGGAACCCGCGATGGCGGCTGCCGTAGTAGCGGCCCCCGAAGTCCTTCAGGAGTGCGGCTGCAAGGGCGTCCGGACCTGTCTGATTTGCGAGCGGCAGCGCGGAGGTGATCCTCCCTGGCAGCACCCGCCGCAGGTAAGGGCTGGAAGTGGGGCGCGCCTACAACTCCATTCTTCATATGAGGAAACTAAGGTCCAGATTGGTCATGAATACGAGCCTCGGATCAAACCGTGTTAGGGGCCCTCGCCGTTGGCACGTCGTGGGGGGAGAAGTTGCGGGCTTTGAGGAGTGGGCTTAGAGTGGGGAAGGGACTGGGACCTGAGGAGGGTCTGACAGCAGACCTCCAGGTAGTTCTTCCGTGTCTGGACCTGGGGCTGCACGGGCCCGTGGAAGACGACATGGAAAGAGCAGTCGGTGCCGAAAACCAGGGCAAAGGTGCCCGGGAAGCCTTGGACGGAAATGAGCAAAGAGAAAATTAATTACAATTAACTATCGAAAAAGGACTCAGCCCTTTAACTGGGCCTGGACGTATTTTAGTTGGTTGGAAGGGCATTCCAGCTAGGGGAACTGCTTGGGTAAAGGCCTGGGGTAGAGGCGTATGCTTGGAAGGTGGGTGATGATTGAGGTGAGATGAGTTTGGCTGGGCCTGACCGCAGAGGACCCCGTGTGTGGCCACTGGGCAGGCTGGACTTGTCCTGAGGGCCATGGAGAGCTCTTTGAAGTGTTTTAAAGGGAGTTACATGTGAATTTTAGAAAGATCCTGGGAGCCATCGCAAGGTAATGAAATCAGAGAAGCCAAGGAAGACACTCGTAGTATCCCTGTTAAAAGTGTGGATGGTCCTGTGGAAAACAGTATGAAGGGCCCTCAGAAAATCAAAAGTAGAATTAGCATATGACCCAGGAATCCTAGAGATATATATGAAGGAACTGAAAGCAGGGTCTTGAAGAGATATTTGCACACCCATGTTCATAGCAGCGTTATTCACAATAACTAAAAGGTGGAAGCAGTACATACATACAATAGAATATTATTTAGCCTTGAAAAGGAAGGAAATTCTGACACATGCTACAATATGGATGAACCTTGAGGACATTGTGCTAATAAGCCAGTCACAAAAGGACAAATGTTATATGACTCCACTTATATGAGGTACCTAGGGTAGTAAGAATCATAGAGATAGAACGTGGAAAGCACAGTGGTTGCCAGGAGTTGGTGAGGGAGGAAAAGGGGGAGTTGTTTAGAGTTTTAGTTTTGCAAGGTGAAAAAGTTTTGGAGATTGAACTGTACACCTTAAAAATTATTAAGATGATAAATTAAAAACTTGAAAAAAAAGTGCCAGAAGTCTGAACTGTGCCCATGGTGATGGGTTTGGAGACACAGGACACTGAGGGTAGCACCTTTCCAATGTAATGGCTGAGGGATGAGCAAAATGTCCAGGGTGACTCTCCACTTTTAACATGTCCCATGTGAGGTGCCACAGACAATGGATATGGTGATTCAAAGATGTGGAACATAAAGCGGGAGGAAGCAGAATTAATTAGTCAGGAAGGACCTCAGACCACCATGTGGATCTGACAAAGTCATGGCCAACCCGCCAGGAGCTCCAGAGCAGAGTGCCTGCCTGTTAGAGGGGTCTCACGTTGTGCAGACATGGCCAGGCCTGGGGTGAGTCACTGGCTGGGAGCTGCTCAGGACGAGGATGGCCTCACTCGAAACCAGAGGCAGATCTGGAGGCACTGCAGCAGGAGGTTATCAGCCCTGTACTCTGCGGATGACTGGCAAGTTCTGCTCCTGTTTGAAGGGAAATTTAGGCAGTACCTCTGGCAGCTACAGAGGATGGCCGGGCCCAGAGACATCCCCACCCGGGCTGGAGAGGGCTTCTCCCCTCTGGCCTTCCAGCATGTGCTGCTCACCCTCTGGACAGCCCTGGGGCCCAGCTTTAGGAGTAGCATGTGCGTATTTCTCCTGCTCTGGGCTGCATGCTTTTACACCTCTTCTCTCCTTTAGTCCTCATGAGGTTGGGGAGGAGAGAAGACACGCTGCAGCGACACAGGAACAGTGAGGACTAGCAGGCTGTTCCCCAGCTGTGCAGCCTCGGGCTAGTTCCTTCACTTTGCTGAGCCTTTGTCACCTCATGTATAGAATGGGGAATGAAAAATGGTTATGTGGGCGCTCTTCCCTGTTACAGATGAGCAGGGTGAGAGGGCCTTTCCCAAGAGACAGCCCCAGGCAGGGGTCAGCCTCCCTCTAGACTCTAGCTACCTTCCCAAGTGGCTTCGGGGAGGATGAACCATTAAGCAGGGGCTGCTCCCCAGAGGGCCTCCAGACTGCAGGCTCCCAGGGCTCCAGGACCCCCATCTTTCTTTTGCAGAAAACACACCGTTTCATTTACTGCTCGGACACGGGCTGGGCTGTGGGAGCTGAGGAGTCTGACTTCGAAGGCTGGGCCTTCCCCTTCCCCGGTGTGACATTGTTAGAGGACTTCGTGACCCGCGAGGAGGAAACGGAGCTGGTGCAGCTCATGGACCGGGAGCCCTGGAAGCTCTCACAGTCTGGACGGAGGAAGCAGGTAGGCCGGCCCAGAGCTGGCGGCGGCAGTGGGGTGGGCTGGTCAGAGAGGACAGGGAGGGCCCCTTCACTCACCACCCGCTTCGTGCCCTCCTCTGCAGCCACACCGGGGTGCGCTCCTGCTTGGCCTGCTCACCTTCCCAACAGGTAACTGGCGAACCCAAGCTCTAAGGTAGAAGGCAACCCAGCTCTTTCTGCCCCTCGCCCCAGCCGGCCTGGTGTTGGTGACTTTCAGGGACGGTTTCTGGAGGGCTGCCAGATGCCTTCACACCCAAAGCTCGCTCCCCGCCTTTCCCTCAGCCCCGCCCGTCTCTGTCTAGCTCACTCCTTCCGTTCCTCATCTCCAACTATCCTCGCCCCCAGCAGAGCCTGTGCACCATCCATCGGCCAGCTTTTCGCTTTCCCCCGCCCCTGCCATCATCTTTCCTTCTCTCTTGTACCACAGCCAGTTACTATGGTCACTTCCTGGGGTGCCCCCGTGCCCTTGACTTTGTCATACCCTTTCCACTCTACTACAGCGCTGGTCAAGTCCAGCTCCCCATCCCTCGGACTCACAGGCAGCCTGCTGGCAGGTCTCCCCAGCTCTGGGCCCTTCATACCGATCTCCCCTGGCTCATCTGCTTTGCTGCTCTCCTTCCAAACCTCCTCTTTTCCCCTCCTCACTCTCCTCCGATGACCTGCCTCTCTGAGAATAGAGGTGCATTTGCACACCTGCCTGCCCTGGGTGGATGCTGTGCCCTTCTCGCCCGGGCCCAGGGCTTCTCTCCGAATCGCCCTCCAGCTGTGTGCTGGATGCCATCCCCTTCTACTCAGAAGACCTTGTTCAGCATTGCTCCCCTCTCTCCCCAAGATGAATTTTGCCTCAAGTGGATCTTTTCTACCAGCCTACATGTAAGCCCCATCTCTCTAGTCTCTGAAGCAGAATTCCTCACAAGAGTTGTTGATTCTCACTGCCTTCAATTCCTCTCCTCCTGTTGCTGCCTAACCCACTCCGAAACCACTTCCATCACCGACTCCATGCCCTAAGCTCAGCAGTGGGGTCTCAGGCTCGGTCCTTGGGCCCCTGCTCTTCCTGCTCCCTCATGGTTCTGAGCCCCAGCTGTGCCCAGTGTTGCCCACCTCACTGATGCTGCCTTGGACTGGCCTTCCCTCCCTGGCTGTGCGTTCTTCCAGCTCCTGACTTCTTGGCATCGTGCCCCAGACACCTTGCCTGCACACGGGCCTTTTGTCTCTAGCTCTGCTTTGTGGGGTGCCTGGGCGAAGACACCCCTCGGTACCATATAGCCCCTTCCCTGCTTTGTTTTCCCTTAGCATTTATTGCTGCTGTCTGCTGTCTTGCTGGCCCGCCCCCTGGAATGTCAGACCCAGGAAGTCAGCGACCTTTGTGTATTTGGGTCCCTGTGGTTGAATTCTGCAGACCTAGTCTGTGATGCCATTTCTGTAAGCCCAGACGTGTCCCTTCCTTTTTGTCCTCATCCGTCAGGACTATGGCCCCAAAGTCAACTTCCGGAAACAGAGGCTCAAGATGGCTGGCTTCCAGGGCCTCCCCAGCTTCAGCCGGGAGATGGTGCGGAGGATGGGCCTCTACCCCATTCTGGAGGACTTCCGGCCTGTGGAGCAGTGTCACCTGGACTACTGCCCGGAGCGAGGCTCTGCCATCGACCCCCACCTGGATGACACGTGGCTATGGGGGGAGCGGCTGGTGAGCCTCAGCCTCCTGTCCCCCACCGTGCTGTCCATGTCCCGGGAGGCACCCGGCAGCCTGCTGCTCTGCCTGGCCCCGTCTGGCTTCCCAGAGGCCTTGGTGGGAGGTGTGGTGGCCCCCAGCAGGTCCGTCCTGTGCCAGGAGGTGGAGGTGGCCATCCCCTTACCTCGCCGCTCTCTGCTCGTGCTCACCGGAGCTGCGCGGCACCAGTGGAAGCATGCCATCCGGCGCAGACACATCGAGGCCCGCCGCGTGTGTGTCACCTTCAGAGAGCTGTCAGCGGAGTTCCGTCCTGGTGGGAAGCAGCAAGAACTGGGGCAGGAGCTGCTGCAAGTCTCTCTGTCATTTCAGGGGAGACCCACGTGAGCTGCCGCCCCGGAGACAGGAGCGGGCTGGCGCTGGGCCTGGCCAGGGGCACCAGCTCCAGAGCCGACCCTGTGCCAGGATTTTCAGAGAAGACTGCTGACATGCCTACGCCACGAGACTGGTTTTGACGGGGATGTGCCTCAGGCCAGTCCCCTCTGACCTGCACTGTGACCACTTGTTTCAGTTATTTGTCACAGTTGGAGGGCAGTGACATAATTTGAGTTTAAAAAACTTTGGTACCACTTAAAGCCATCTTCTCCTTCATCTTTCTCAGTGAGGTCTCCCTGTACACCACCCTGCAGTCCCGTCAGTTGGTCGTGTGTGGGATCGGGAAATGGAATTGGTAGAAGATGGGAGGCTACTTCAGAGCTGATGTTAGCTTCTGAGTCAGATTGTGCTTGGGTCCTGCTTGGGGTCATCGGGGTGTAGGATATGATGAGGACAGGGAAATCTCCTGAGAGTCTGGTCCCCACGTAATGGCGTTACCAAGTAGGAAAAGTCTCTTTAGCTCCCAGGACAGCACAAGGTGGTGCCAATGCTGTGGGGCGCACCTGTGGCCAGGTGAGCAGGCATGGAGGTAGAAGGGGATGGCCGTGTTTCCTGGGCCTGCGTGGCCAGCCCGCTCTCCTGCGGCTTACGTGACAAAATACACTTGGCTCACCAGCCACGTGCTGGGAAAGTTTTATGGTTGGCTCTGTTCTTCATAGTCACTCTGGAACTTTCTGAGAGCTGGCCAGTTAGGGGGGCCATTGGCCACTGTGCACTGCCTGTGGCATTGTGCCTGTTGAGCCATTGGCTTGGATTGGAGAACCCTGCGAAGACCCAGTAGGGAGGCTGCTTGGATTTCCAGTGGCTACGTGAGCCCAGCTGCCCAGTGGGGGTGGCGGGGGACTCCCAGGTGCCTTGACTGCCACTCCCTTGGTCAGTTCAGTAGGAACAGGAGGCTGGAGGACGGCTTCTTTCCAGGTGCTGTGACCTCCACACAAGCCCTCATAGACCCCTCTGGGTCCCTCACACCGGGCATTCAGATGTAGGCCTGGCCTGGGGGCCAACATCCGAGTGGCCAAGCAGGCGGCATGATGGTCTGCTCCAGAGCCCTGGGGAGTCTGTCCTGACAGGCTGGGCCTTAGAGCTACCTCCATGCCCCCCAGGTGGAGCCTGCAAGATGCTCTACCAACAAAGGGCTCTGTGGGACGAGGGCTTTTGGGAAATGCTGCACCCCAAGACTTGTCAGGGAGAGACCTGTTAAGGTCGAGGAGTCGCTCAGCAAAGAAACCTGTTTCCCTTGGAATTCCCCAGTGCTGCCAGACATTTGACAGTTGGCCACTCGTATGATCCTGCAGAGCACACATTAGGGAATGCTTTAACACATAGTAAAGTTGGTGGCAAGTCAAGTTAGTTCTTGTTTATTTATTTTTTAAATTATTTAATCTTTTATTTATTTATTTATTTAATCTTTTGACTTAGTCCTTGAAGCTACTACACGCAGACCGTCTGGCCCCAGGTGTCTACTGTCTCACCCAAGCCACCCACTGGGATAGGGCTGGGGTCTGGCCAGCATGGGTTGCTTCCTCCAGAGCCACTCCTGGGCACCACTGCAGCCACTGTCCTATATGTTTCTGAGGGGTCCCAGCAGTCGCAGCCTGAGGGGTGTGATGTCTGCTTAACCCTGTATTTTAGGTGGCTGTTCCTGTATTTAGCACTTTCCTTAAACACCAGACCTTCGTAGACTGTTTCGTCTGTGCTAAATGCTCTCACAGTCTCCGACTAGAGAGGGCAGGAGCCTGTGAAGCATGCTAGTACGGAAGCATCCTCTTCCAGTCAGTTGGGGGAGTTGGCTGACATTCCTCAGCCTGCCCTCCTTCAAAAAGATGTTGAGGAAACTTGGGGCCAGTTATTTGTCCACAGGGTAGGGTGGTGAGGCACAGAGTGGTCCTAATAGGAGTGGGGTGGGCAGGAGTGGGCTGAGCTCAGTCCAGGGAGCACCCTCTGGGTTATTCCTGCTGAGACTTATGCAGAACCTGCCTGTAGTGTCCCCAGCACCCTGTGGGAACATCAGGGACCAGAAAGGAATCAGTGCATTCTATTAATAAATGGGCCTCGGGTGGAGTCTCTAGGGTCAGTCCTGTCCCACTTTGCCTTGCTGGGCCCCACCCAGGGCTATGTGGACCCTACCCCTCAACCTTCTGGAAGCATCCGAGTCAGGACTGAGTCTTCTCTCAGCAGGCCAACTGGATGGTTAAGTGGCCTAACCAGAGCAGGCTTGCTAGGCTCACTGGGGAAATGGCCCACAGAGCCAGTCCGCTGGCCTGCAGCTCTGTCCTGAGCCCAGACCTTCAGAGCCCCTAGGGCCTGGGGAATCCTTCCTCTGGGCTGCTGGGGCAGTCTGGCCCCCTGTATTGGCAGAACTTTTCCATTAGGTGGCGCCAGCAGCTTGGCACACCACATTCCTAGGAGCCTCTGGGTTAAAGTGCCAGAAAATTAATAATCAAGGGCAGAAATTCTTTCCTAGAAGGGGCCCTTTACCTCAGTAGGCAGCTGTTACAAAACAGTGTCTGGGAGCTTCCTTGAGACTACCACCTGGCCAAGGGAGGGATCTGCATTCCCACTGCCCAGTTGGAAACCTGATCTCAGCCTAGAGCCAGAGGTCTTGGGCTCGAGAAAGTCCAGTGGGACCAAGCTTCAGTGGCTCCTCTCCTGGAGGACGTGTGACCCTTCAAGCCAAACTTGTCCACATGTTCTGTTGGCAATCACCTACATGCAGGGCTGCCCCTTGTTGTGTTTCTGGAAGGGGAGGGCTCTGCTTGGGAAGGGAAGCAGCAAGCACAGGTGGTCGGATCTCTCCAGGGCCCATTGGGTAGGAGCCTCATGGTGTGTCTGGGTCCTGTCAGGGCACTGGCTGGTGGTCCACAATTAGGAGGCAAGAGGGCCTTCAGGATCCAGGATGCGGCAGACACCGGGGAAGGACCAGGGGCTACCCATGGCATTCCACCAAGAGCAGAAAAAATGATTCATAGCTCGTTTATTCAGTTCAATCCAGGGCAACTGTTTTAAAAATCCATAAACAGGACAGGCATTCTGTGCACCATACATGAGCTACACAGCATCATGCATAATGAATTAATCAGCACAAGGCAGGCAAGAACTACAGATGAGCCTCTATCCACTCGGGCTTATATGGTTTTATCCTCCACAAACTTTCCTAGAAGACACTAAAATACATTCTGCCCTTGCAGTTTCTAAAATAGAAATACGAATTTTGAAACTTCTGGTCAGGGACTAAATGGAGATTTGGTTCCACTTCGGAATGGGCCTCAAGTATCTGCAGGTGTATTTTATGAGCACCAAGAAGGCTCTGCTCAGAGGGAACTAGGGCAAGCCCACGCTGGCCTGGGGCAGCCCACTGCACCTGACCACGGAGAGAACACTGCTGGAACATTCCACAATCAGGTTAAACCTCCAGAATCCAAATTTCTACCCTGTCATTTGCTAGCCCCTCCCCTAACCTGCCCTGCTGAATTCCTACAGTCCAGCTGGCAGTTTATCTTCTATCTCCTGGCAAGCTCCAGGATGACCCTAAGATTGACCTCCCTCCCGACCCATCACCAGTCCCCAGACTCACGTCATGTCTTTTCCTTGTGCCTCTAGAAAGGCTGGAACTGGGAAAACACTCTGGATGAGAAAACAGGAAAGTATAAGACATTATTCTCCCAATCAGTGTTTAAATGTGATATGTGGCATTTTTCCTACCCATGCCGCACTATCATTGGGGATCTAGTGTCTGTCCCTGATGCAGCCAGGACAGAAAAGCTCTTTCCCATGGGTCTGGCCCCCGCTGATACTGGGGAGCATGGCACTCCATGGGTCTGGCACATGGGGCAAGTGTACCAGATGGCCCGAGAAAGTGGGCAGCAGGAATGAGTCAGCATGGCCCCTCTCAGAAGGTTCAGGCCAGAGTAAGGGCTTGCTGCCTGCTCCCAGCTGAGGGGAAGAACCAGCCTGTCTTGTCACTGCCAGGACACAAAGAAGATGTCTTGCAGTAATGCTGACATTCTTTTGCAAAGTAAACACATATCAAACCAGATAAGCCTTTTCAACAGGGCTCTGGGAAAGAGGAGCCATGCACTACAGAGCAAGCAAGTCACAACAAATGTCTGCAGAAGATGCAAGGGACACACCCTTTGGAAAATGCCAGGGCTCTTCTCTGGCCTGGTGGGACACCATGCCTAGGCTTCCCATAAATGTCACCACTGACATTGGTGATTCTCAGCACACACAGCACTTCAGTGTTGTATGTTAAGGTTATATTCTCACCAGGAAGTCACATTCCCAGAAACCTCAACTGGGCCAACCAGGATCTCTTGACACAGGCAGCCCAGGCCCCATAGATATTACGCACGCTGTCAACGTAAGTGCCATCAGAGCATGAAGTCCAAAGATGATTTGTGAAAACAAATGAAAAGGCCTCTGGGTGGCTGCTGGCCAACACGATTTTGAAAAGCAGCTCAAGGTGCAACATGCTCACATGGAAGCTGAGCTGTAGCCCATATGTGAACAGCTCAAGAACACAGGTTAGGGCTACCAATGCCCTTAATGGAAACACTAGAACCCGTGCTGAGTACAGCAGTAAACATGTGAGCTGGACCCCAGCATGCGGCCAAGAGGCCTGGGGGGCCCAGGAGGGAGCAGTATATGGGGTCGTGCCTTCCCTACAGTTGTTCCATGTCATAAGCAAGACTCGTGTTTGTCCAGGGCTGGCCCCTGGGGCTACCACCACAGACCAGGCTAGGCTGCCTTATCCAGACAGGAAGTCCCATAGGCTGCCTCTCCTGGTGCCTGGCTACAGCCTGGAGGGGTAGCTGACTCAGGCTCAGAGGGCATTCTGTGGCCAAGAGGTGGAGACCTCTGGATTGTAGGCCCTTCCCCACATGGTGGCCTTGCTTGGTCAGTGTGGCCAGGGCTTCAGGCTGGCTGGGAAGAAAGAATTTGAGCCCAGTGTGCTTTGGAGCACCCCTCAGTTAATAGCTTCCTCAAATGGGCATCTCACACAGGGTGTCCACAGACATGCCTCTCCAACCCTGCCAGGTCTCCACCCTTGGAAGTCTCCTCCAGGCCCTGACAAGTCTGCCACCTCCTGGAGCACCCACCATTCCTGCTGGGCTGACATGTGCCCTGGGCTGCTGCCTTCCCCACAAGTTAGGCCACCTAACTCCCTCCAGAGCAGGGAAGGGAAGCACCAGGCCCAGCGGTCACCATATAATCACCTGTGTCCCATCTAATCGCCACAGTCCCCGCCTAATCACAGCAGGCTGGTACCATCAGGCTGCTATGGTGTACGGGCCATCCTCTGAACTCACAAGCCCTACTGACTCTCTGGGCCTCCACCAGGCTCCCTGCAGCCGGGCTGCTTGCTCTACATCTCTGAGAGGACCGCAGGGTGAGAGCCCTGCCTCCTGTCTCAGGAAGTTCCCAGGGCCAAGGACTCAACCTTTCTTTGCCCTAAGTTCTTAGCCACAGAGTCTCATTTAACTAAGGATTTCCATTTTCTGAGGGAAAATGATCCAGGTTTTACAGTATTAAGACAGGAGTAAAACTTTGGTCTTGAACCATCCGGCAGTGTTTAGGCAGCCTTGTGAGCAATCTACATTTTTGAAATTCCCCAAACACAGGCTCCCATGAGCCCTGGGGGGAGCCGCGCCTTCACACGACCTGCAGGCTGCGCTCGTGCCCATCTAGTTGCACCTTGAGCTTGTGCAGCTCCTCGATCTCGCGGTTGTGCCGCTCAGTTTTGTGGCGCACCAGCGAGCGGTAGAAGTGGATGGTGAAGACCACAAAGATGAGGCCCACGGGTACCATAATGATGGTGGACACGAGGGCGGCCTGCCAGCCCGTGTGGCCGCCGGGGCCGGGTGTGAGGCCGGGTTGGTGACGCGCGTCCACAGGCAGGAACTTGATCCAGCAGAGCAGCACGACCTCAGCCAGGAAGAGCAGGATGCCGAGCACGGTGGAAAAGCCCCAGGCCAGCTCGATGTAAGGGTGCATGCGCTCGTGCGGCGACTCACTGATGGAATTGAGGTTGTGGATGTTGCTCACGGCCTCCACGTTGGGCAGGATGCACGTGCTGATGAGCAGGGCAAACAGATGCACGGCCACCAGCACGGTGGTGCAGGCGCTGAAGGCGATGAGCAGTGGCCGCGGGTACTGGTACTGCGTCTCCAGCTGTACCTCCACCATGGCCACCTGCAAGGCAGAGCGGGTATTGCTGGGCCTGGCACTTGGCACTTGCAGAACACAGGGCACCCTCTTTGCTGTTCAACTTTTCTGATTAGCTAAAGATCTAAAAGTATAGAAGAGACTAAAGAAGCATGGGGTGGGGCAGAGTCACCCTCTTGGTACCTCCCCAGACCCAAAATGTAGGGTGTATCTAGTGTGCCAAGCTACTAACCAGGGCAGAAGCCACACTTTCCTGGAGACGTGTGGCTTTGCTGTTAATTTAAGAGCCAGGCTGCAGTGTGGCTTAGCTGCAAACCAACTGTTGTGTTCAAAAAATAAAAACTGACCTTTCAAAAGGCGCCCCCCCCCCCCCCCCGATGGTGCCAGACTCAGAGCTGCATGTCCGGACAGCCTCCCGCAGACCACAAGGTGCATCGCTCAGCTGAGACCAAAGCGGGGGTGGGGGGTGGGGGGCAGCGGGGAGCCTGCATCTCTGAAGGCCAGGGATGACGGTGGATGGGGGGACCATGCGGGGAGGGGCAGCTGTGGGAAGGGGGCTGGGCTGGGAAGAGTGAGCTGGATTATCAGCCATAGTCACAGGATGCCAACAGGTAGTATCTAAAATGGACGGATCAAGAAACAGCAGTGTCCAGATGTTATTTAGAAACGTGGAGGACCGAGGGAGCTCGGGAATGTGGGGCTGCTGGGTTGCTATAAGCCGCCTAGCAGTACAACTGACCCTTGAATAGTACAAAGGTGTTAGGGGCACAGACCCCCCAAAGCAGTCAAAAATACACGTTGTAAGTGGACCCATACAATTCCAACCCATGTTGTTCAAGGGTCAAATGTACTTAACTTTTAAGCTATGTGCATGTAATAAGTGATAAAATAAAAATTATTTGTAAATGAAACGGGAAAAAAGACCCACAGAGGGAAACAGAAGCCCCAGCTTACCTCTGTAGTGCCTATAGCCACTTAGGTGGGACCTGCTCACCACAGGCCCTAAGGGGCTTTCAAACTACAGACTGATGCCAGGCTTCCCCAAGGTCAGACCCAGTCTGTTCAGAATAGCTCCCTCCGCAGCCCGGCGCCCTACTACCCCACCATCCCAGCACCGTGAACCTCCCCAGTGGGGGGTTTAGTCCAGACCCAGCCCGGACTCTGGGGCTCACCAAGGGCCTTCTCCCAGGAACCCAAAGGTAAGAAACCAGATCAGTCATGGAAGGGGGGCAGTTAGGCAGAAAGAGAGAAACCAGAGGAAGGCTTTTCCACTTACTGTTTGCCTCCTAATCCGAGCTATCCCTGTTTTAAAAATGAACAAGATTTCACAACTACTTCTAGTAGCTACCACCTCTCAGAGTGAGAACCTCAGCCGCTCCCTGGAGACAGAACATGTCAGTCCTAGTGACCGCCGCCAAACAGCTCAGCGGTGGTCATTGCTCCAAAACGACAGCAGCCATAGAACAGGAGTGGAGGGATGGTTTTCTTCCCTCGGTGCCCCTGCAGCCTGGGCAGGTAGGCTCTTGTTACCACAAAGGATATGGCCCCCCAAAAGGATGTTGTAAACCACAGAGGGCACCAAGAAACAAAGATGATTACAGGCCTACCAGGAAGCAGTTTTGTTCCGCCTCAAGAGAAGAAAAGGCCAAAAGGCCATTTTTTATTGTGTTTATGCAAAGATTTTAAGGGGGAGGTCTCGGATCACTGGTTCTCCATGTTAGGAGAAGGATAAACATAGAGAAACAATCTTAAGGTTAGGTGTAAGTGCTTGTCGTTGAACAAAGGAACGATATTGCAATTCTAATTAGGGAATGCATAATATAGAGGGGACTCCACCTAGCAAACAGCCTGTTCTCATTTTTCCATGTCCCGGCCCCTTTTCAGCTATGGTTTCCGTGGCCCAAATGCTGTCTGACATCTGTAATGGCCTCTTCTTCCAAGCTGCACCGCAGTATGAACAGCTATCTGATTTACTGGTGGCATACTAATCTCATCAAGTGGATGCACTACTGCCCTCCCCAGCCCGGTTTTGGCTTCATGCTGTTTGCCTTGTTTCCCAGTTTTCACTGTTATGACAGAATCTCTGGTGCATGTTAGGCTGGGGCAGCCTCCCTGAAAGGAACCTTCTAGAAGAAAAGGCAAGGGCACTGTGTGGCTTCTGAAATGTATCCCCTAGCTGTTTTAGGAAGCATTTGGTGTACAGGAGATACTCCCTAAATGCTGAAGTAGTGAATTGTGACTGCCACTGCCAAGCAAAGGACAGCCAGCACTCCAGGGCCCACATCCGGGGGTCCATCTCTCAGTGGTCAGTATTCTTATTCCAAGACCACTTCATACCCCTGAAGCTGCTGGTCTTGAACTACTCCTCCAGAACTCACTCTTTGTTTGGTAACTTTATTCACAGGGCTTGTTTTCAAAATTTGAATGAGTACTTTTGAAGCCTTCAATTTGGGAGAACATTGTTTTGGCTGGAAAAACTAGGAGGCTGCCCTAAGTTTGGAAATCCAAATGTTTGAAAGGCCAAGGTCTAAAGAGACAGCTGTGGACAGGAAGTGATTTCCAAGACCCAGGCCCCACCCAGAAAGGAAGCCCTCTCACTGTATTATGTCGTGCAATATGTCTCAGAGTTTTCCAAAATTAAAAAACAGTAAGTACAGGCCAGCAAAATGTAATGCAGTACTATAGTTCTGTACTGTACAAAAGCTCTAATTTTAATAGTGACATTTAAATTTCTCACACACATTCCTTAAAATTAAGCTTGAGGAAATATTCTGTCTTTTTTACTGTGATGGAAACCACAGGAAGAAAAAATCACTATGAGCCAAAGCTGTGCACTAGATGATTGTACACTTTTATAATTATGTTTAAAAAAAGAAAATGCCTTTGCTTTCAACTACAGACCTAAACCCAAATTTATTGCCTCTCAGTTTGGTGACCTCTGCCCCGCCCTGTGTGAAATCATGCCCTGACAGCGGGGGTGGGGGGGTGGGGTGGGGGGAGTCATTTTTAAAGGGTGGCCCTTCCGATGACCGAGCAGGCTCTTGTCACTGGAGTGGACACAGTGGCTTGCTCTGACAGCTTTTTATTGTCTGCACTAACAATTTGAAAACTGAAGCTCTAGACTATGAAAAAACCAACTATTTTCACATTAAAAAAACAAACACACAAAAAAACGTGCTTCCAGCCCAACAGATTTCTGAACATACAACAGGGAGAGAGAGAGAGGGGCGGCCGCAGGGCCAGCTTTCTCACTGACTCTTGACATCCATGCCCTCTTGGACAATTCCCTGAAGGGGTATGGGTTGGGGGCTTTGGAGTCAATGTGCCCCATGTCAGGGTGCATGGTTTTGCCTGAGATGGACTCTTGTCCTTGGGGATGACTCAGAGGAAAGCCACAGCTGGGCATCTGGGAGTGAAGCCAGAGGCTCTGCTTCATCACCCCAGAGGCCACATTTGGGGGTATCCCCAAATGGGCTATAGTGAGCAAACCCCAATCAATCCCCATAGTTCCTTACTTAAGTCCCTGAGATTTCCAAACTCTTAAATGGTGCCCAAAATGGCAGATGAGGGTACTTTTCTCCAGGAAAACCTCTACCCTAAGCTATCTTAACTTCCTTGCCAGGTAGATATTATACTTCATGTAAATGTTAGAGTGGGGCTTTCTGTGGGCTCTGAGGCTTAGGGACTCCCCTGGATGCCTCAGGAACCTCTCTGGTTGATAGAGCAGTACCCCTAGAGGAGATGGGATATGAGAAGACTTCCTAATGGTCCATCCTGGCTGCCTGGGGGGCCCCAAGGGAATGCTGTGCTCGCTGAAGCATCCACGGCCCATTCTGCAGGCTGTGCTCCCACCACGTGTCCATACTCACCATGGCGAAGCCTGAGAGCAGGGCAGAGGTGCGGCTGGAGGCCTTCAGCTTGGCCCTGCTCAGGTAGAGCTTCCTCCAGGACAAGGCCTGTACCGAGTGGTGGTTGGAGGTGACCAGTTCCAGGTAGCTGCGGCGGACCCAGTCCCGGTAATCCATGCCCTTATGGCCAGGCTCAGAGCAAGCAGGAGTGGAGGGGTCCACAGGCACGTTGAGCTCAGCACTCATGATGGGAGCCAGGCTGGGGGCAGGAGAAAGGGACACACTCAGGAATCCCAGAGGGTTCCTGGGGCCTGGAAAAGCCAGAATCCAAGCTAGGGTAACCCTTCCCAGGGTCCACTGTCTTCACCCTTACACTAGAGCCATGGAGGCCAGGGAAGTATGAGTGGGGGGCTCTGGTCTCTGATGTAGTGCTCACATGGGAACATGGGGACCCTTGCAGGAGAGGAGGGTCTGGAGTGCATTTCCAGGCCCATCATAGCATCTAACATTGCTCCTCTGAAAAGCTGGAATCCAGCCCCCACCACCTGCACTCAGAAGGGCTCCAGGTAAGTGTGGCTCTTGGGTGCAATGAATTCCAAGGTTGGCCAAGAGCACCTAAACAATCCTCTGATTTGCTCCTATCTTCAGGGAATAGGAAGCTGTAGCATTTAGAAAGATCCTAGGACCTCAAGTTATCAAGCCTAGATTTGACTTGACTGTCATCTTGAACATGACACCTGACCTGGCTGACCCTGCTCGTCTTCAAATGGGGACATCCCCACCCTACAGGGCTCTTAAGCAAGATAATGGACTTGCAGACTCAGAACTGCTTTTCAATGTCCAGATGTCAGCCCTGAAATCCATTCTTCCAAGCAGCCTCTAGTTTCTCAAATCCCACTTAAATTTTAATCAGCACAGTTGACCCTAAAAAATATTTGGTTTATATACATAAAGGAAAGCTACATCCAGGCTGCAATGGAAACCTTTAGCAAAATGAAAACCTAAATCCACCAACCAACCTGAGCATGTTTTACAGAGAGAAGGAGACTGGACACCCCTGGAGTCACCCAGGTAGACATCTGGTATGACAATAACATGGAATGAAGATCAGAAGGACTGATCTGTTGAAATTTGTGAATTCAAACCCAAATATCCACTAATCCAAATAGGGATTGGCGGTCTCATGTGGCCCAAGGGGCGGGTCCCTGTGGCAGGACGTGGGGAGCAGCTCTAATTAATCTGCAGGACAGGCTTCAAGGGCACAGGCACCTCGCAGCTCAGTTGGCATCAGATATTATCTTGTATGCTCAGGCTAGAACAGGCCCCATAAAGAGCCGACTTAAGAGTATTACAAACAGATCAGCCTTTCTGGATCTCAGGGAGCACGCCTGGGGTGGGTGGGTGGCATCTGAGATGTTTACCGGGATCACTGGCTGAGGAAATGCCCCAGACCCGATTCATCCATGCCAATGTCTACAATGGTTCTATGGGAAGGTCTGGAAAGCGAGAAGAGCTCTCACTTTTGGGGTACCTTCCTCTTGTTCACTGCCAATCTGCGCAGGCACAGCTTTTACTTGGCTGCAGGACCCCAGGAACAGTTTTACGCTCTTCTGTTTCTGCCAGGGATGCCAATTACCAGGTCATGGTAGGAATGCTGACTCGGAAGTCTTGGTCACTACCCCTTTGCCCACGTCTGCAGCCAGCAACACTGCTTTCAAACACTTCCATCACTGGCAGGGCCCTTCCCTGGGGGGGATTTAGAGGAATGTTGCTGAGTAATCGATCCGTTGGGTACCTCCAAATAATTTAGAATGGCATCATATGGAAACGCACTTTTTCTTCTTTCCATACGTAACGGAACTGGGCCTATAGGTACGACGGGGACAGTGTAGTGCACGTGCAGGGGTGAAAGGCACAAGCTTTGCTCCCTGAGTATCTGTTTCTCCATCCTCCATCCTTGCATCCAAGAGATGCTTACTGGGCCCAAAGGTAGGGCTGCATTTGATACTCAGGCATCAAAGATGAAAGAGATGAGGATCCTACAAGTTGCTGTGCCCAGTGGTAGAGTGAGATGAGGGGGTGATTCTCATCCAGTGAGTTAAGTGCTACTTTAGTGAAGGAGGTATGAGCAGAAGAGGGGTGCTGGCTGCCTCAGCTGTGGGAGGAGAAAGGTCCCTGCTAGGGAGAGAGGATAGGGGACAAGGAGATAGGAAATAAAGGCAATATTGGCAAACAGGGATTCTCCCTCAAAGACAAGATGCTGCCCACATGGGAGGGTTATGAGAGGAAGGGGGACAAGGAAGGAAGGCTAGGAGGGGGGCAGAGTGGGGCAAGGACATGCGGTGGAGGAGGGGCAGGATGGAGGGAGTACTAGAGCCCAGGCAGCCCAGGCAGTATGATTGTGCTGGCCTTTCTCTGGTGGTACCCGGCCATGAGGCATGAAAGGCGTTGGTGAGGGGAGCAATCTGAGGTCAGTCTGATCTCTGTGCCCACTGAAATGGCTGGCGGACTGAGAGGGACAGGAGGGCTAGTAGCTAGGTGGCCTCCCAAAAGACAAAGGCATGTATGGGGCGAGGAAGAGGGAAGCCCTGGGGCCACCAGTGAGTAGGGGCTGGGCTGAAGTTTGACTGGAGATGGAGAATTTCAGGGGCAGTGAGGTCTGATGGTGGCCTCTGGGTAGTGGCTGGGGCAGTCCCAGCAGCCCTGCAAACATCCTCAGAGTGGGATGGGTAGGAAGGAAGAGCTGCCTATCTGCTTGGAGTCTGGGTCCTGAAGATAGAGAAGCCATTTCCGGCCGAGAGAGCAGCCCAGACCTAATTCATACCCGTCCCAACCCTGCCAGCCCCAGCCTCCTCAAGCTAGTCCGTCCCTCACTCTCAATTCGAGCAGGGGGTGGGGCGGGGCAAGATGGAGTCCGATATTTCTGTCAGGTGGCAGAGACTTCAAAGGATGCTCTCTGGGCCAAAGCTTGTGGGGTTTCTGTTTCTATATAAGGAGCAGTCAGAGAGAGGCGGTTTGATACACTAACAGTAACTCTCTTCAGCCGAGCTACCCTCCTTGGCAGGCCTGTTTGAAACACATCCAAGGGTGGGTTTGGGGTTTGCCTGTTTTAACTTCCTTCAAGCATCCAGGGCGCGAACAATGGCGAGTGCCACGCAGAAACACCTTCTAATTCTGTCTTTGTCGCACCGCGCGGCACCGGGCCCCAGCAGTCCCTGCAGGGGTCTCCCAGAGGCGTCCACCTGTATCTGTCCCTCCCTCGGGGCACCTCGGCAGCAGGAGGACCTGGACTCGGCCCGCGCCCCGGACCTCCCCGCCCTCTCGGCGCCGCGCCGCATCGGGAGCTCCCGCAGGGTTAGGGTCACCTGGCCGCCCCCCAATCCCGCAGCCGTCCCATCCTGACTAGGAGAAAGCCTGTCCCCTCCCCTGTCGGCTATCCTGGTGCAATTCCGGTCCAGTCGAAGGGGCGGGGACCCGGCTGTCCCCCCCAGACCTGGAGCGACGCGCACTCACCGAGCTGCTCTGGCTGCCCCGCCCGGCAAGGCTCCGGCTCGGGGTCGCAGCGGGCAGTGCTGGCGTGGCCGCGAGGCCGTGTGGCCGGGCCCGGGCGCCCAGCGCGGACCCCTCCCTCCTTCCGCTGGTCCCCGGGGTCCCACTCGGCCCCGCCTCCACCGACTGCCCCACCCCTGCCGGCAGCCGCAGCGGCTGCCAAGCAACGGCGCGCTGCTGTCACGTGACCTGCCGCGGGGGTGCTGCGGGCCACGTGACCTGGCGGGCCCAGAGGGGCAGGCTCGAGCCCCTCTTAGCGGGCTTTGGTGGGTCCTGCCGCGTGGATCGTTCCCGGCCTGCGGTGACAGCCCTCGAAAGGTGTGCATCTCTCCTTTCCTCCGGCACGCCGTCGGTAGAGTGGACAGGGACCGGAGCCGCGGGGGCCAGGCGAGCCGGAAGCCCGGGCATCCCTCGCTCTCCCGCACCGCGGCGGGCTGCTCGGCCGCCCGGGGCCCCAGCGACGGGACGATGAGGCTGCGCTGTCTCACTCTGGTTCTGGCCAGTTAGGTCACGCCAGGATAGGCCCTGCCCGACCTCAGTTGTGTGGGTCTGAGCGCAGAATGGGCGCACGAGGTTCCCAGGGTGAGCCCCGGAGGATGCCCAGGACCGGTCACGGGCGGTATGGAGGGGCAGGAAGAAGCCAAAAGGGTGCACCCTGCAGGGTGAGGGAACAGAGAGATCCCATTATCAGAGTGCAGGGAGTAAGGTGAGGGGTGGGGGGGGGGGGTAAAGAGGTGGAAGGGCACATAGAAGGGGCCCGTGTGGCTACGCAGGAATTTGTCTGGGTGCGCAGTGGCAGGACGCAGAGCGCGAGCTGGAGCTGTCAGGTGGTCACCCAAAGCGCACCCCCAGAGACAGTCAAACAGGAACATTCTTTTCAGGAAGTGCACATGAATAATTCACTATGAGGCAAGACGGGTTCTTATCAGACTGCTGTGCCGGACAGCCCCCCTGTCCTTCCTGCATGCCCTACATGCCTTACATAGGATTTTTCCATCTGTCACAACAGTGCCGAACCGTGACGTATTTATCCAAAAATGATACCTTTTAGAGAGCATTTGAGATCTTGCTCCCTGGCATATGTCATCAGTTTGGCTCAAACTCATAAAACTTCTAAGGATAAATGATACCTTTTGACCTAGGAGAACACTTACAAAACAGACCAAGCCAGTTCTCCCTCTGGTTACTGCTCTAACAAAGGTTATAGGAAAGGGCTAATTTGAATTTCAGGGGGCAAAAATCTTAAAAAAGCAATCATACTGTGGCTTTCAAACCTCATTGTAAAATGACCTGGAAAACAGGAAGAAAAACTGTAAACTACAGTAGTTGCTTCACAGATGAGAATTCTTTCAGCAATGGAGTCATTTACTTACTGAGCGCTCAGCCTTGAAGCCTGAGTGCAATCCTTGACAAAGCTTCCTATGCCATCAGCGATGCCTCCACCCCCAGCACATCTATCCAGCATGCCTGGACAGAAGCAAAATGTGTCATAATTGCCAGTGGTTTTCAGAGCTAAGTTCCTGCCACAGAAAATGCCTTCTTCCCTCCCCCAATCCAGAAGACTGAGGAAGGCAAGGGCACCATGCTGAAAAAAAGAGACTGAATGATCATAGCACTGATGGTTGGAGGGCTTCCTCAGGTGACCAGGTTGTTAACTGGAAATTACGTGGAGGGGAAGGAAATTCAAGTAAAGGTCCACAAGTATCAGCCACCCAGAGGATGTCTGAGCTTTATTGGGCTGTTATTTCCCCTAGTTGGTTGACCTTGACAAGTCGCTTCCTCTCCCAAGGCCTCAGCTACCCCACATTTAAAAAAGACCAATTCTTTGAGACATATCCGTTGGGTCAACCAGTTGCTGGTCTTCCTCATCAACATATGCCCCCTCATTCCCTGAAGACTGTGGTTCTTTCTTTCCTCTCCACCCCAGGTCTCACCCAGGATGGCTATACCACTGGTAGGGACAATGTATCCAGTCCCCTGACACACCAGTTGTCCCCTTGGCCATTCACTCCTATGGTCTAGCCCTTGGAACCACCCTCCATAGAATCTTACATTCAAATCTCTTTCTGACTTTTCTCACTATGTTCTCAATCCACCCACCACCTCTCTTCCCTGTCCCTGCTGAGACCCGCTTTTCCCCTCTCAGCCTTTTCTCTTCAGCCTGTCATCTTCCAGCCTCTCCTGACACCATCTTCCCCCACTTCATGCCATACTTCGTAAGAGAGCTGTCATCACTTCCTTCATTTCCTCCTTGGCCCGCTACAGTCCACTGACATCGTATTGCACATGCAGAAGATATTTCAGCCATTGCCTTGTCTGTCGCTGGGTACCCCTCCTCCCATCTGGAAGCACTCTGGTAACCCCACCTTTTGCCCCCTGCACAGCCGGTTCCTCTGCTGTCCCCTAGATGTGGGTGTTTCTCAGGGATGCCTGAGTACCCCTCTACGCTTCTTCCTGACTCCCCTCACCGACTCCCCTTATTTCAGGAGCTTGATGACTCCCAAATCCCACCCATCCCTGGCCTGTTCCCAGCCTGGCACAGCATGCCCCGCACTTCCCCATGCCCACAGTGAATTCATTAACCTTCCCTCCCACCCCTGCTCCACCATCCGCCCACTATAGATCTGGTGTCATTCCTGACTCCTCCCCGCCCCATCAGGTCCTGTGAGTTCTCCCACCTAAATGTCTCTGGAATCTCCCCCATCTCTCCCAGTCCTCACTGGCTTCCAGACTAATTCAGGCCATCATCACCTCCAGTCTGCATTACTGCAAGAGGCTCTCACCTGTCCCCTTCCAATCTATTCTCTACACAGTCAAGTGAAATCTCCCCCTTGTTCCCCTCCCCGCCCCAGCATTTCAATTTCCCTGCAGCCTTTGATCAGCTCCAGTCCCCTTAACCTGATTTGGAGGCCGTGGCAGGGCACCTGCTCCCTCCTCAGCTTGCCTTCTCGGCGTTTGTGCATGACTGAGCTACCCACAAGCTCAGCTCAGCCTTCCCTCATGCTGGAGGTCTGAGTCACATGCCCACACAGCACCGTGTGCTACACTGCACTGGCCTTTTTGTCTGTCCCTGATCAGATCTGGAGCTCCTTGAAGGCAAGGGTCTTGCTCTCGCCATCATCCCCATTGTCTAACAAAGTGCACTTAGGAAGCCTTTGGGTTTAGCACTTGGTGGTCCATGAACAGTTGCTACAGAAAACTGAATACTGCCTCCCAGGACGTGCCCCAGGTTAATTTCCGTGGGTGTCCTCTTTATTGCAAGATGTTTATATATGGTCACTGTAGCCCACGTTAGTCAAGTATGCCTAATAGTAAACAAATTAACTTCCAAAGGGTAGGATAAAACATGCCTTTTTCCAGTGATGATTCCAAAGGAAACATTTCCATGCAGCTCTCTTTCCATGAAGCCTGGAAACCAGATTTAGTTATATTCCAAAAGTCAATTTAATAATTTTTGTTTGTTTCCAAAAGATAAATGTTGGAAGCAGAGAAATGAATTTAAAATAGCAGTGGTACTTAATATGCTCCAAACCAGTGTTCCTCAAGGTTTGGAGCAAGGGGACCCACAGTGGAATCTTCTGAGGTACCTGTTTAAAGTGCCCATTTAAGGCGGGACTGTGTTGAACTGGAGTCCCCCAGGGGTCGGGAGGGAGTCCGGAGTTTTCAGGCAAGCTTCCTGGCCGGTACTTCTGCACTGTGGGTGTGATTTTAGCAGCACCCACCTAACGACACTAACGGCACGTATCTACTCTTCGGTTCTTTCTGCCATAGCAGCAGTTTTCAGGCATGAACAACTTACCTACTTGCTTCTAGTCCCCGGGATTTGCACCGCCACCTGACTGACATTTATCAAGCATCTATTTCATCCCAAGCACTGTGCTGGCACTCGGGGTACAGCAAAGAGTAGGACAAGCAGGTCCTTGTTCTTATGGAGCTCAGAGTTAAGTCTGGAGGTGTAGGGGGTGCTGGTGTGGCAGAGTGCAGGTGAGTAAACAAGTGATGGGTGCTATAGAAGAAAATGAAATGGGGGGGTTCCCTGGTGGTGTAGTGGCTAGGCTTCGGCACTCAACGCCATGGCCTGGGTTCGATTCCCAGCCAGGGAAACACCCCCACAAAAAAAGAAAATGAAACAGGACAGTGGTGGTAGTGGGTGGAAGGCTGAGGCCTGAGAGAATACGAGACATAGTAAGTGCAGAGTTCCTGAAGCAGGAATAGCTTCCAGAGATGGGGCTGTTGGGAGAGGGTAGCAGGGCACAAGAGAGGAGGCAGGGCTGGATAACAGGGCCTTGCAGCTCCTGTTTAAAGTGTGAGGGAAGCCATCAGGGACTTGACACAGAAGGGTAACAAGATCTAGTTTCTGCTTTTAAAAGATCACTCTGGCTGCTGTGTGGAGAACAGATTTTCTTTTGGGGTGGGTGGGTGGGCTTAAGTAGAAAGAGGCCATGCCATCCATCTAACCTAGAGATGCTGGTGGTGTGGCGTGAACAGGCAGAGACGATGAGAGTGACCAGGTCCAGGACCTGCTGATGAATGGGTGTTGGTGGGGTGAGAAAAACAGGAACCAAGGATGACCCTGACTCCTAGGTTAGGGGCTTGAGCAACTGTGTGGATGGTAATGCAATTTACCAGGGTGAGAAGACAGAGGAAGAGTGTGATTAGGGGGTAAAAAACTTGTTTTTCTTATACTAAAGTGGAAGGTGCCCACTAGACATCCAAGGGGAGACCTCAGGTAGGCAGGCAGGTGGGCATGAGTCTGAGGCTCCTACGGGAAGGTGAAGCCATAAACTCAGAAGGCATCCATCAGGATGGTATTTTTAAAGCCACAGGGCCCGAAGCCTGAGTGCTGACAGACGACAGAAGACAGAGCTGAGTCACCCCAACGTTTAGTTTGAGCAGAGGAAAAGCAAGAAAGGGAAAGGCAGAAAGGCAGGAGGTAGTGCTGTAAGGAATGCTGAGAGAAGAGTTTGGAAAATTGTATAGAAGGCTGCTAAGGGGCTGGAGTTGGCAAGACTAGGATTGGAGAGGGATGAGGGTAGCGGTGGAAGTGAACACAGAGCTCTTGGGCGTGTGGCTGAGAACGGAGGAGAAATGGCTCGTTGTTAAGAGGACGTAGAGATGGGGGCTTCTGTTTTGTTTCACCTCAGGAGCCTCCAGAGCTGCTTCCTGATGGGAATTGCAGGATCAGGAAACCGAGGAGGGGAGCTCTGCACTGTACCCGGAGGGAAAGCAGGGCACACTGGCCCAGATGCCGTGGGCTGGTGGATGACGAGGGGAGAGGGCATGAGGAGTTGGCCTAAGGCTTCTGCTTTCTCCCTGCTCTAGGAGACAGTAACTGCTAGCGTGGGGGGGCAGGAGTGGGTCTAAGGAGAGAGGACATGAAAAAATACCTTTTAGAAAGTGGGACAGTAATTAATTATACTAGGGAAGATCTACACGTATACACAACTGATTCTCATTATCCGTGATAGGTATGTTCCAAGAACACTGAGGTAGGGAATACTGAACCATTATTGATCAGGGAAATATAGGGTTGGGTTCCTGTGAGCCTCTCAACATCAGGTCACAACATTAGCTGATCAATACATAGCCTTATTTTATGTGTGTTTTTGTTTAAAGACAACTTTGTTAATAAAAAATATTATTGACTCATTACTATTGAACTCACAGGCAACACAGCTATAACTCAGGCCTGAATTAGGTTCATCTAAGGCTCATCACAGCCTTCTTGCACTTAGAACACCACACGTGGGGGCCATTTTAAACAGAGAAACCAGCAACAAAAAGAAAGAAATGCAAAAAACCTGTCATTAGGTAAGTCTGAGCTGATACAAGAAGGCAAAACATTATTACCATGTCTGCTCTCAGCTGGGACTGTGTGCATCACGCAACTCAAATTTTTGCACATGTCTGCAAAGTCACGAGTATTAATTTTGGGGTTCAAATAAATTTTAGTGAATTCACATAGAACTTGTGAAAAAATGAGAATTTAAAACTGATATATTACACACACACACACACACACACACGCGTGCACATGTGCACCAGAGGGCTTATTAAAGGAGTTTTCTGTAGCCTACAGCCCTGGCATCAAAAGAGCAGCCCTTGGGAACCCCTCCCCACCAAGTCTGGGCAACATACAGGTTCTTCCCTAGAGCAGCATGTGGTGCAGAGGCTAGGATGATGGGTTCCGGACACATTACCCGGGTTCAAAAGCTACGTCTACCGCTTATTTGCTGGATGACTTGGGCAAGTTTCCAGACCTCTCTGTGTTTATAAATCTTCTTTGGTAAATCTATACGGGGCATTAATTAAAGGGCAAAGAGTATTCTAATACAAATAACTAGGCGTGGCATAGGGCTGTCACTGAGTGCTCAATCAATATTAGGTGAATGAGTTAACTAAGGCCTGCCTTACCTAGTAAATCAGAATTCTCATACATGGTGTTTCCTGAGACTACCAAGTTGTATATACCTTTGTTGTTCAATTGAGATTTCTCCTCTAATTATAAGCTAATCAATAAGGGCATTATTTAAAGACTCTCCCCTAATTATGACGTTTTTGAAGGGAGGCGGTCTGCTCAGTATCACCTACTGTCTTCACACTGATGACATCTAATTGTTCCCCTTCCCCAAAATAAATAATGCCCTGAAGAAGAAAGGCCGAAGACCATCCAGTCTAAGGTACTGATGACTACCAGAAACTGCCACAGGACACTTTCTACTTAAACATCACCTTCTGAAATCTGGTAAAGGTGGAACACATAAACACCCAGTCCAGTATCGTATTTGTCTTCTACCCACCTGTCCAACGCATGTCTCACTAAGCTCTGGTCAGGTGCACTGGGCAGAGGCAGAAAGTGACTCACTCAGTTTCCTGTCTCATCAGAGGGAGGGTCAGGGCTTGAACCCAGGTACTCTCCAATCTCCAGTGTAAGACAACACCCATGAAATCCAGGCTGCAGACTCAAACAAGAGTTCTGACACATTCTAGGGGGAGATAAGGAAACCAACAACAGGTCAAAGATGGGAACAAAAAACAAAACACAAATCAGCCAGTCCCTGACCAAAGATAAACATGGGCTCCAAAATGTGTGGCCAGGGTGTGCTAATTTATTAGGGCCGACTTTCCACTTCAGCATCCTGGGAAAGAAAAATTCCTGAACTGCTGAAAGGACAGTAGTCATCATAGTCACCTGGCTCAGGGTGGGGCCGGGGAAATCAATACAAAAGTGAAAGAGAAGTAAAATGTTTCCTGGTTTCCGTTCACTCAAAATCGTGATCTCCTTAATTCTACCCAACTTCATTAAAGGCACAAAATAGTCTTAGAAACTTAAGAGATAATTAATCCAAAAAGTGAGCCAAGGCTTTAATTAGAAACTGCCTCTTTCCCTCCTGGTGCCTGAGAGGCAACCTCCCATCTTCTGTTTAGATTTCCTTTGACCTGAGGATGAAAACACAGCTTTTGGACAGTGGATCCCCCTCCCTTCCAGTCTGGTTAGGATTCCCCAAGCGCTCTGCTCTGGTTCAGCCCAGCCTGGATTCTCTACCTGCTGCTGCTTCTAGGCTAGTCATTATCCCCAAAGCTCTTTTCACACATCAGTTCCCTTTCAGATGGCCCTACCCTTACCTGGTTCCACCCCACATCTCTGTTTCCACAAGCCTCAGGCTTCCCAAAACACGTTTGTGTATGGAGAGCTGCTGGGTGGGAGCATGTGTTCTGAGGTGCAGTCTGCACCCTCAGCTGAAGGAAATGGAGCTCAGGCCCAGAACCAAAGTCATTTGGCTCAATGAGTCTGGGAACAGGGCCCCTCCTATCACCTCATTTCACAGCCTTCTCTATAGCTTCTGCATTTCAAAGGCTCAAATAAAACCTAAAGTTTTTGTTCTTTACTAAATAAACATTCCTTTCAAAGAAAACAGCTCAAAAATCATCAGTCAAAATAAGTGAGAACAGGAATCAGGAGCAGGTGGTTATACATTTTCCCTTTTAGCGGGAATAGTAATGAACTGTGCTTGGCAATGTCCTCGGGGGTCCAGGAACTGGTCCTCTCTGTACCACAGGCTCTGGGTCCTGCCGCTAGGCAAGGGCTCTGACCAGTTAGGATGCTTCCCACTTGCTTCTATCCAGCCAGGCCTTGGGAGAGAAAATGAACTGAAACAGCCGCCTTTCCCCTCAGGGCATGGGAAGGGGTTTTCTGAGGGCTCGGGGGGCCAACTCTGTCATCGCCCCATGATGAAGGTCGGCTCCTCCTCTTCCGTTCCAGACGCCTCCTCAGAGCTACTGGATGGCTGCTCCTGGGACTGATTGGATCCTATAACCAATACGACATTCAGATTAGAGATGTACAAACTCATTCAAAGAATCAAGGGGCTCTTTAGAAAAGGTGGGGTACTGAGGAAACATTAGAAACTGGCTTCCTAGACAAACAGTAAGGAATCACAGAAGGTCCTCACATTCATCAGTCCCCAGTGCCACTCCCTAGGTATAAAGGGTCGGTCATAGAACTGATCTACCACGGCCAGCAGGTGGATCTCCTCCTTATAAACGGTGCAGCAGCACACACCCCATAAATCGAGACACAATGCTTTGGCAGGGCAACATCCGCAGCCAGCCCTTTAACATTTAACACTGACAACCCTGCTGCTAATGTCTCAAGCTCTCATACTGCATCTGCAAAAGGATTTTCAAAAACTGTAGCAGAGGGCTCTGCCCACAACAAATATGCCAGCTTTTGGGCTCTTCCCACAGGCCTAGAAACCCGCTCTCAACATTCCAGAGTTTTCCCTGGCACGACTGCCAGTACCCACAGTGCCTTTGAGCTGGCCAAAAGCAGAGCACAAAGACAACCTGTTCCCAACTCCTCCTCCCTCTTCTGGAGACAGGACAGTGGGTGAGAGCTGGAATGAGGTAGGGCCAGAGCCCGGAGAGACAGCTCCAGTCTTCCAGCTCACAGCCCACCCCAGGCGGCCACTTGCAGGCACAAAGGGCTCACCCAGGCCCATCAATGGGCTTCCTCCCTGCAGATGTAGAGGAACTTCAACACCCCCAGAGCCCACGGGCACCCAGAACTTTGTTCCTGCTGTCATCACAGGGTCAGAAAAAGAGCTTGTTGGACACCTATTATGTGCCAGGCACACTGTGCTAAGTCTTTACTGTCTTGTTTAACTCTTAACAATAGTCTACAAGTACCCCTACCATATATCCACTTTACAGATGAGGAAGAAAGCTCAGAGAGGTTAAGTAATTTGCTAGTAAAACGAGGACTTAGGATTCAAACCTGGACTATTTGACTCTCTAGCCTCTGCCTACCTTGTCTGCAGAAATGCATATGGAAACTCAGGCAAAAGAAAAACAAGGTGGAGACAGGAGCGGGGTGAGCATGCCAAACAGATAAGCAAAATGTGGTCTGTCCACACAATGGAATATTATTCGGCCTCAAAAAGGAAGGAAATTCTGACACATGCTACAACATGGATAAACCTTTAGGACATTATGGTAAGTGAAACAGGCAAGTCATAAACAAATACTCTTGATTTCCCTTACACTCAGAATAGTAAAAATCATAGACGAAAAGTAAAACGGTGGCTGCCAGGAGCTGGCAGAGGGAAATGGGGGTTGTTGTTTAATAGGTATAGTGTCCGTTTTACAAGACCGAAAGAGTCATAGGGACAGATGGCGGTGATGGCAGTGCAACAATGTGAATGTATTCAATGCCACTGAGCCGTACACTTAAAACGGTGAAGACGGTAAATTTTATGCTATGTGTGTTTTCCCACAATGAAGAAAAGAGGCACGCTATGGACAGACAAAGGGAAAAACTAGAGGGAACAAAAACCTAGCTCTGAGCTCCCTGGACTCAGAGGGCAGTACTCCCCAAGCTCTCTCATGTCATGGCATGCATGGAAAAGGACGGTATTTCTATGGCACATGGGATAACCAGCCCAAGGCCTTGGGCACTCAATCTGCCCTCGAAGGCTGAGGAGAGCATGGTCTTGCCACATGCAGCCCTTTACCACAAGTCAGCTGGGAAACTCCGCTCTAGAGCTTGGGCTCCAAAGCTGAAACTACTCATTCTTTGTTTTGTTCCATAATGTAGCATATTCTGACTGCCTCAAGCCTCTCTAAGAACCACCTGCATAGGTCTGAACACAGCAGGATGAGAGCATAGGATGGGATCTTTAATTCTGGCCTTAAAGACACGGTATAATAGTGATCAACCCGGATCCTTGTGAAGCAGGGTTCTGCATGCCTGTAGTGCTCATTAACAGGGCGACTCACAGCATTCCTTGTGATCGAAAAGTCCCTGCAAATGTCATATCTCGCTTAACAGTAGACATAATCAGGTCCTGTGTGTGGGAAACCTGCTGTCAGGGCCTAAAGTATCACTCTCAAAGGAGCAAGCTCAGAACATGGGGCACATTCAAGTCATTTCGGTAACTGAACAAAGTTATCAATCATGCATTCTTTCCTCTTGAATAATAAACACTTTGTTACTACTATGCTTAATGTTGAGGACATGAGAATTTAAAATTAAAACAAGATACCACTGGACGTATTAGCATGGCTAACATTTAAAAAACTGACAACCCCAACTGCTGGCAAGAGCAACAAGAGCTCTCCCTCACTGTGACAGAGTGCAGAATGGTGCAGCCACTGTGGAAGGTAGTTTGACAGTGCCTCCCAAGGCTAAATATGCTCTCGTCATAGGGTCCAGCAACCACCTGTATATACTCTATAGATCTGAAAATGTGTCCTGACACAAAACCATCACATGAATGAATGTAGCGGTTTTATTCAGAATCGCCAAAAACTAGACACGACCCACATGTGTTTCGGTAGGCGAATGGCTATACAAACTGTGGCGGAGCCATATGATGGAATACCATGCTCCAATAGAAAGGAATGCGCTATAACACACACAGACATACGAGGGCTCTCTGAAAAGTCCAGCCACGTAATGTGAAACGTAGGGGTATTTATGGCTGGGTGTTTTCCGGACGACCCTCGCAGCATGCATCTTAAATGCATTCTGTTGCATGAAAGAAGCCAGCCTGAACAGGCTCCATCCTGCACGGCTGCAACTAAATGACACTGTGGTAAAGGCAAAACTGTAGGGATGGTAAACAGATCGGGGGTTGCCAGGGATTGGGGGTGGGAGAAGGCTGAATAGGTGAAGCACAGGAAATTTTCTTTAAGGCAGTGAGTGAGCCTATTTTGTATGGTAATGGTGGATACATAATATTTTGCATTTATCAAAATTCATAGAACTTTACAGCACAAAGAATAAATGTTAATGTATGCCAATTTTAGGATGTCCAGGATCCCGGGATGAAATGTAAAATGTGATATATGACTCCAACTGTATTACAAATGGATGAAATCTCTGTGAAAGGGGTGCAGGAAAGGTGCTGACCTAAATAATTTTGGAAATACTGTAGAGGGGTCTGTAAGACTAAAGGCAAAAAGAACTGTATATAACATTGAATTCTAGTTGATAAGGTTGTTTCCCACAGGTAACAGGTTAAGAATTCTGAAACCGCTGTTTCACTAGAACTGAACAGTTAGATAAAGGGGTCAGGTGCATGGTGGGAGCCAGGTTACTCACTGTTGGAGTGGGAAGTTACAGGCAAACAAGCTGAAAAGGCTAGAATGAGCCATGTGGCAATGGATTAGAATTGGAGACATCCGTATGAATTCATGTTTAGTTTGCTATAAATAGATACAAATGGTTACATCTATAAATATGTGTATACACACAGTTTCCTACACACACATATATATTCCCTTGCTCTTAACAGTAAAAACAATACCTTAGTTGTAAAGAGCACACTGAGTCCCCACATCTTGGTTTCTAGTATTATTCTCCAATAAAAGGAACCAGGACTTATTAAAGAAATGACCGATTCTAGGTCTAGAAATATTCTAGATCTGGAATATCTTGTAGTGCCAGAAAGTAAGGAAGTACTAAAACCCCACCCCTACTCCAAACAACAGAACAAACACTCACTCACACACACACTTAACGACGGGAGTATGTAAAAGGGACACGTGATGAAAGCACTCCAGTGGCCAAACTGGGACAATATGAGTAATAAAGTAGTACTGGACTAAACCTAAAGTATAAAATCCGTGAGTCCATACTGATATAAATGAATGAATTAATGAATGAACAAACAAATACAAGGAGAAGTAAATCTCCTGTGCAGAAGAATCTGAAATAATTTATGTAACTACTGTGCCCTCATGGAGGGGCTGTATAACCCTCTACTTCTTAAGTGTGGGCTGTACATAGTAATTTCTTTCCAAATGACACTGTGGAAAAGGCAAAAGAGTAAAAGTGTGGGTGGGGTAGGGGGAGTAATTTATAGTGGAGAATCCTGATAAGCACTGCCTTAGTGATGTGATCAAGGCCAACATCAAGTCATCTTGCAGTATGCAGCCTTGACTTGATAAGAGTGGTACTTTATCTCTGTGGTCTTCCTCCCCAAAATAAATAACCCCAGTCTAACCATGAGAAAAACATCTGACAAATCCCAACTGAGGGGCTGCTGACTAGGTTTCTACAGAACGCCTGACCCTCAAAACTCTCAAGGTCATAAAAAACAAGCAAAGTCTGAGAAACTGTCACAGTTACCAAGAGCCTAAGGGACATGATGATTGAATGTAATATGATATCCTGGATGGGATTCTGAAACAAGAAAAAGGTATTATGTAAAAACTAAGAAAATCTGAATAAAGTATGGACTTTAACTAATACATGTTTCAATATTGGATGATTATTGTGACAAATGAATTATATTAACTTATGATGTTAACAATAAGGGAAACTTTGTACTATTTTACAATTTTTCTGTAAATCTAAAACCATTCTAAAACAAAAAATTTTTTTATTTTAAAAAAAAGGCACTGTCCTACCCTCATGGAACTGAGATTGCAATTGAAGAGATAAGCATGTTATGTGATTTAGCAGATTCTGTAACCAAACCCTTCTGGGAGCAAGGTGGAGGGCAAGGCCACATTAGCTAGGCTGGGGTAGGGAGGTAGGTTACAAAAGGCTTTATTTACAAAGAGAGAAAGCATTGCAAGAGGAAGGTGCAGGACGAGCATATGTTCTCCAGCAGATGGGGAGTCAGGCAATATGCAAAAGAAAAGAGCAGAGAGGCCTGGACATGCACAGCAAGGTGGAAGAGCAGAGGTATAAATAAGTTGGGTGAGAATAGAGGACTTAGGGCAGGAAGTGGCCAGACCACACACTGGTGTAGAGAAGAGATCAGAAAGGGCTAGACAGGAAGTGCCAGGAATGCAGGGGCTGCTGACTAGGTTTCAAGCAGGATCGCCTACTTGGTAAGCCCACAGCCAGTGACACATTACCTGGAATCAAATCGTGCCCCAGGGCTCACGCCCTCTAGCTCTGCAGGTGCCATCACCCTGTGGTGCCTATGGTCCCTAGAATGGTTTTAGATTTACAGAAAAACTGCAAAGATAGTATAGTACAAAGAATTCCCACATACTTCGTTTCCCTCATTGTTAATGTCATAAGTTAATATGGTTCATTTGTCACAACAATCAACCAATATTAAAATATGTGTTACCTAAAGTCTCTATTCAGATTTCCTTTGTAAAATGGGGATAACACCACTGCCTACCACAGGGCTGCTGTGAGGATTATATTATACTTAATACCTACAAAACACGTAGAACTGGAGGAACATACATAATAAATGTCAGCTAGTTATTATATAAGGAGAGGAGCAAATGATAATCCAAGCTATGCTTCAAGACCTTTGGCGGTTGTACACAGGTGAGGGTGGAAGGTGGGGTAGGAAGAGATTGGAAGCTGCTAGATCTGGATCTGTATTTCTTGAGGTTTTTATTAAATCCTTAGTTTTTACTAAGACTATAACTTACTCTGAAAGTCATATTCTTTCCACATGGAGGAATAATTTTTAAAAGCCAGTGCTGGCAAGGATATGGTAAAAGTGCAAACCACTGCACATTGTTGATGACAGTAAAAACTGGTACTACCTCTTTGGAAAGAAACTGGCAATACACTTCGAGAGTCATAAAATCTTTCTCTTTTTCTTTTCATTTTTTTTGCTAATAGATATATTTATTCTACTTTGAGTTGAATATGATAGAATTTGTTACAATAATAACCTTTGTAATGTCACTTTTTTTTTATTTTTATTGTTAGACTTATCGGGGTGACATCTGTTAGCAAGGATTACATAGGTTTCAGGCATACAGTTCTACAGTGCATTGTCAACTTGTTGTATAATAAGTTCACCACCCAGTGTGAGTTCTCTTTCCATCACCTTACATTTAGCTTCCCCCCCTCCTCTCACACTCCCTCCTCTTTCTGTCCTCCCTAACCCACTCTGTCTCCAAATAAACATTAAACTATTGATTGTGTCCATGGGTTATTTGTTTGTTCATTTCTTTTCTTTGTTGCTTACAGTTTTATATTCCGCATATGAGTGATGTCATACAGTTCTTTGTTTTTTTCTGTCTGGCTTATTTCACTAAGCATGATGATCTCCAGGTCCATCCATTTTGTTGCAAATGGCAATATTTCATCTTTTCTTATAGCTGAGTAATATTCCATTATGTGTATGTACCACAGCTTCTTTATCCAGTCATCTGTCGCAGGGCACTTTGGTTGTTTCCATGTTTTGGCCACTGTGAACAGTGCTGCCATGAACATTGGGGTACATAAGTCTTTGCGGACAAGGTTTTCAAGTTCTTTGGGTAGATCCCCAGAAGGGAGATTGCTGGGTCATATGGTAACTCCATTCCCAATTTTCTGAGGAACCCCCACACTGCCTTCCACAGTGGTTGTACCAGTTTGCACTCCCACCAGCAGTGTACCAGAGTTCCTTCTTCTCCACATACTCTCCAGCACTTGTTATTCCTTGTCTTGTTGATAACAGCCATTCTCACAGGTGTGAGGTGGTATCTCATTGTGGTTTTGATTTGCATTTCCCTGATAGCTAATGAGGATGAGCATTTTTTCACCTCTGCTGGCCATTTGTATTTCTTCTTGGGAGAAGTGTCTGTTTAGTTCTTCTGCCCACTTTTTAATTGGGTTGTTTTTTGTTGTTAAGTCTTATTAGTTCGTTATATGTTAGACCCCTATCTGATGCGTTATTTGCAAATATTTTCTCCCATTCAGTTGGCTGTCTCTTTGCCTTGTTGATGATTTCTTTTGCTGTGCAGAAGCTTTTTAGTTTGATACAGTCCCATTCATTTATTTTTGCTCTTACTTCCATTGCCTTTGAGGTAAGGTTCATGAAGTCTTCCTTGAGTCCTAGGTCTATAAGTTTAGTACCAATGTCTCCTTCTATACAGTTTATTGTTGCAGGTCTGATATGAAGGTCTTTAATCCATTTTGAGTTAATTTTTGTATATGGAGAGTTCACAGCTCAGATTCATTCTTTTGCATATGTTTTTCCACTTTTCCCAGCACCACCTACTAAAGAGCCTGTTTTTTGCTCCTTTTTTGTTTGTTTGTTTGTTTGTTTTTGCTCCTTTATCGAAAATTATTTGTCCATAAATTTGTGGATTTATTTCTGGGTTTTCAGTTTTGTTCCATTGGTCTATATTTCTGCCAGTACCAAGCTGTTTTGACTATTGATGCTTTGTAATATAAATTGAAGTCAGGAAATGTAATGCCACCAGCCTTATTCTTTTTATGTAGTATTGCTTTGGCAATTCGAGGTCTTTTATGGTTCCATAAAAATCTTTTATCTATTTTGTGAAACGTATGATTGTGGGATTTTAATGGGTATTGCATTAAATCTGTAGATTGCTTTGGGCAGAATGGCCATTTTAACGATGTTAAGTCTTCCTATCCATGAACAGGGGATATTTTTCCACCTCTTAAAGTCTGTTCCAATTTCTTTCAAAAGTGTCTTATAGTTTTCCGTGTATAAGTCTGTCACGTTCTTTGTTAAGTTAATTCCCAGGTATTTCATTCTTTTTGTTGTGATAACAAAGGGAATTGACTCCCTCATTTCTTTTTCTGAGTATTCATTGTTTGTATATAGGAATGTTGTTGATTTCTATATATTGATTTTGTATCCTGCAACTTTACTGTATTCATTTATTGTTTCTAATAGTTTTCTGGTGGAATCTTTGGAATTTTTTATATAAAGGATCATGTCATCTGCAAATAGTGACAATTTGACCTCTTCCTTCCCAATTTGGATACCTTTTATTCCTTTCCCTTGCCTGATTGCTGTGGCTAGAACTTCCAGTACTATATTAAATAGCAGTGGTGACAGGGGGCATCCCTGTCTTGTTCCTGATTTTAGGGGAATAGGCTTCAGCTTTTTCCCATTCAGTATGATGTGAGCCGAGGGTTTGTCATATATGGCCTTTATTATGTTGAGATGCTTTCCTTCTATACCTATTTTATTTAGTGTTTTGATCATAAACGGATGTTGTATCTTATAGAAAGCTTTTTCTGCATCAATTGATATGACCATATGGCCTTTATCTTTTAGTTTGTTTATGTGGTGTATCACATAGATTGATTTTCGAATGTTGAACCATCCTTGTGCTCCCAGGATGAATCCCACTTGATCACGATGTATGATCTTTTTGATGCATTGTTGTATTCTATTTGCTAATATTTTGTTCAGGATTTTTGCATCTGTGTTCATCAGAGATATCGGTCTATAGTTTTCTTTTTTTGTGTTGTCTTTGCCAGGCTCTGGTATTAGGGTAATGTTGGCCTCATAGAATGAGTTAGGAAGTATTGGTTCCTCTTCAGTTTTTTGGAGTCTGAGGAGGACAGGTGTTAATTCTTCTTTGAATGCTTGGTAGAACTCATTGGTGAAACCATCTGGTCCCAAGCTTTTGCCTTTAGGGAGATTATGGATAGTCATTTCAATCTCTTTGCTATTGATTGGTCTATTTAGATTATCCAGTTCTGCTTGGTTCAGTCTAGGTAGGCTGTAAGTTTCTAAAACTTGTCCATTTCTTCTAGGTTGTTAAATTTAGTGGCATAAAGTCCTTCATAATATTTTCTTATAATCCTTTGTATTTCTGTGGTATCAGTGGTAATTTCTCCCCTTCACATAAAATTTTTTTATACTCTGTGCTTTAGTTATTCCCACTGCTGTAAATCTACCTTATGTAAAACACCCAGAAAAGGGGGAAGGGAGAAAGGTATATAATATCACTAATGTGTCTGCTAAAGGAGGCCAAAAACTGGAACCAGTTTAATGTTTAACAAAAGGGAAAGGGTTAGGTATATCATGGCATGTCAATTGCTGGATATTATCAATCACTGGAAAAATGATGAAGGACTGAAAATGCTTATAATGTTAAATAAAATAAACAAAATGGAAAACTGTTCATGCAAAATAATTATGTACAAATGACATAAGCATATGGGGAAAGATTAAAAGAAAATGGATAGAAAGAAAGAAAAGTGATCTATTTAGGGTGATGATATTTGAGCTTCTTCCAGTACTCTTATATAGTGTTTATATAATAGTTTAAAAGCCAAGAATCCGAGATTTTGTTCATATTATAGGAATACTAGGTAAAACGCCACTGAGCGTAACTGAAACTATTAACTTTTTTTAACTAGATGACTCACTAGACTAGGAAAAAAAAAACCCCTCATACTATGAAATTGCAAGAATGTGGGAAAACATTTGTGATACAATGTTATGTGATAAAATCAGGACAATTATAAATACAGTATTTATATAATGTATATTTAAAAACTGAAATAAAAGAAATATCAAAATGTTAAAGTGACCATTTTAGTAAGGATTATAATTTTTATTTTTGACTTTATTATTTTCAGCATATTCTAAAAATTTCTAAAATGATCATTATTACCTTTATTCTCAAAAGACAAAAAAAGATGTGGATAGTCTTCTAACAAAGATAAGAATTTTGGCATTGAAACAAACAGTTCAATCCAAAACATACAGAGTGCCTTCTGAACACCAGATACCAGTTGAGATGAGTTTTAACTGGGGGCGACTGTGTCCCCCTCCCCTACTAGGGAACATTTGGCAAAGTCTGAAGACATTTTTGCATGTCAACAGAGGAGGATGGGGCCTACTGGTATCTAGTGGGTAGAGGCCAGGATGCTGGTAAACGACTTACAATGAACAGGATATAGTCCCTCACAGGGAAGAATGACCTGGCCCCAAATGTCAATTCGATAGTGCTTAGGTTGAGAAACTGCTCTCAATATACCTAGTAAGTCATCTTAAGGTCATCCTGAGTTTCTCTGGCAGGCAGGGCTATGTTAGGATAAGTAACACTGGTGTTAAAATACATTATTTTGGGAGTTCAGGGCTTCATCCAAATTGGCTTAATGCCATCCCATGGTGTCATTCAGACATGAGTCCATGCTGCATGGCATCTTCACTGAATTACTGGATCCGTATGGAAAACAAGTGGAGATATTTCCTCTCCAACAACAAAACAAAACTCCTAGAGAGCTGCCCCTCACCGCTTTTGAGAAGAGCCAAAAAGCTTGAGTGATTTACCTCCAAGTCCATCAAGAACCCATGGTGCACAGAAGCCACCTTGTGGCACAACTGAGTATCACAACATTGTTTTTACTCATTTCAAACACCTAGAAAATCTATTTTCTCTTTCACAAAATGAAAACAAAGTAAGGAAACTGAGAAGGCAAGGTAAAAGGCACACAAATCATTTTTATGACAGTGACCCCTATAGCATTCTCTATCCTGCTCATTTGGTAAGAAGCATACATACAATAACTAATCAGTGTTTAAAATGTACAGGTGCTAACTTCACAAGTAAGTGCAAGAGCAAGATCCATACACTTTAACAACGATTTTCAAATTTGTTTGACTAAAGCTCATAGCCCACAAAGAAACTCAAAGAAATTTTTCACAAAATACTCAGAGCGTGATGCACTAGGTTATCTTCTAGTCTATTTTATTCATGTTTGAAAAAACAGTGGCTGCAACCTCTAAAATGATTTCATGACTATTGAGTATAAGATTACAACCCCCAGTTTGGAAAAAAAAAAAAACAAACCACTGTGCTACTATGGTGTGACTCCATGATGTAACATGGGCACAGACATCTATCTTTTTGATAGAACTGAAGCTTATGTTGGCAGCACTATACAAACAACTTGGTAAGGTGTCATAACCTTGGAAAGTGCACAGCTGCAAGTTTGTGAACATAATTGTCAGATTTTGGGTATGACGACAGCTCTGATGGCCATTCAGAAAAAGAGTTCCAGAACTGCTCTGAAGGCTGGATTAGGCACTGCCATCGATGTGTAGTTTCCCAAGAGGACTACTTCAAAAGTAACTGTAGTGATATTCAGCAGTGAGAAATGTAGCACTTTTTCTATGATAAGTTCGTGAAATTAATTGTTTGACCTCATATATAGGAGATCAGGGAGAGGGCGATTAGAAGGGACACCAGAGAATTGTTTGTGAACTCCTGGGATCACTCTGACAGTGCCTGTGGATTTGGCTCTAATCATCACACCACTTTCAGAAATGAACTGAAAGAACTAAACCCTAACTGGCCACTGGGAGGCGACTCACCTGGAGAACACAGCAAGAGCTTTGAAAACCTGATGTTGGAACTACAACCCACAGAAGGTTGGTCAGAACCTAAGTTCTGAACATAATCAGGCTGACTGCCTGCTAAAACAAATTTATCAATAAGACCAGAACCTTATGATGTAATATTCAAAATGTCCATGAAGAATCAGGAAAAGCTCAACTTGCATGGGGAAAGACAATCAACAAACATCAATGCTGAGATGACCCAGATGTTGGAATTATCAAATACTTTAAAACAACTATTTATACATTTTTCCAGGGAGGGAATAAGAGTGCTTGAAACAAATGTGTGGAAAACTGAAGCTAAGAAATAGAAGGTATTGGGAGTTCCCTAGTGGTGTAGTGGCTAAGGCTTCGGTGCTGTCAATGCTGCGGCCTGGGTTCGATTCCCAGCCAGGGAACTACCCACATAAAAAAAGAAAAAAAAAAAAAAAAAGAAATAGAAAGTATAAAAAAGAATCAAATGGAAATTTTAGAACTTTCTTGAAAACACAAAAATTGAGATAGAAAAATTCACTAGATAGGATCAACAGCAAAACAGAGATGACACAGTAAAGAGATCTTAATGACATAGCAATAGGAATTATCCAATATGAACAAGAGACCAAAACAAAAAAGAAAGATTGAAAAAAATTTCCCAAATTTGTGACAAAAGACATACAAGGGCTGTCCAGGAAAAATCCAGCCATAAATGTGTGAACTCCAAACAGGAGAACCCATCATAATCACTGCTGACACCTAGGAAAAAATCCTGAAAGCAGCCAGAGAAGAACCAAGATAGAACAATTTGAATGACTACATATTATTCATCAGAAATGATGGAATCCAGAGGAAGTAGAACAGTGTATCTAAAATGCTGACAGAAAAAACTGCCAACCCAGAATTCTGTATCTAGTGAGAATGTCTGTCAAGAACAAAGGTGAAATAAAGATAGCCTCATATGAAGAAAATCTAAGAAAATTCATAGCCAGCAGACCTGTTCTAACTGAGTGACTACAGGAAGTTCTTCAGACATAAGGAAAATGAGGCCCAAGGGAAGCTTGGAACGTCAGGAATAAAGGATGAACAAGAGGTTCAATAACTATCTGTTCCTATTCTACACTATTCTCCTCTTGAGCTCTTTAAAATATATTTGATAATTAAAAACAAAAATAATAACTATCTGATGGGGTGTTCAATGTGTGTAGATGCAACACATAAGGCAACTACAACATAAAGGGTAAAGGAAGCTATGTGAAGTTTCTATGAGGGATGCCCAGAAAGTGTGCACCATGTAACATGAAAACTAGAGGCTTTTATGGCTCCACTTTTATCCACACAGCCCTTGTATATTCCAAGTAAAGTGGTGAAATACTGACTTCTAACTAGACTGTGAAAATGCATGTAGTAATCTCTGGAGGAACAATTAAAAAGCTACAAACAGTTGACCTTTGGACAACATGGGTTTGAAATGCACAGGGTCCACTTATACATAAGCGTTTTTTCTTTTAGTAAGTATCCCTGAGTTTCTCATCTGCAGATTCAACCAACTGTGAATTGGGAACAGTATTTTTGATCCACACCACAACTGAGAATCCGCATTATGTGAAGGGCTGATTTAAGTTATATATGCTTAGATTTTTTACTGCAGGAGTTGGGCTGGGGCGGGGTAGGGAGGTGTGGTATTTCTAATCTACATGTTGTTGATGGGTCAACTGTAGCTAAAAACACAACAGATAAATTACAATGGAATAAAAACATTCAAACAAAAGAAGACAGGGAAGGGGAAACAGAAACTTTTCCCTAGGTTTGTCAAAAAAGAAAAAAAATCAGTGGCAACTATTTAATATCTTAGAAGCTGATCAAGAAACTGACCTAAAGCTTAAGAGCAAAAGCTGGGAATCTAGAAGGCCACATGCAATATGCAGAACTGTGCACATGTCTAAGAAAGACAAATGATGGCCCTAATCTGATCTCTGGCTGGCCCTGGTGCTCTGTGCCAAGAGGATGTAAAAGTTAATGCAAAATTGTAAACTACCTGCCATAATGGTGAAGGCCTGCTCCAACACACACACAGAAACCCTTAGTAAAGATTGGAAGACTTATTGGTTCAAAGCATTTAAGGAAATCTCTAATTATCAAGTGGCCACTAAGCTAACCAAGCAAAGACTTTGCTGGTCACATACAACAGACACAGGCTTTACAGAATTAGTTAGGAAAGTCACTAAACGCATAAAGAGCAACAAGGACAACAAGCAATAACGACAAGCAGCAAAAGCAACAGACCCTGGGGAAGGGGGTCAAGTTACCTACAGCCAAGGAGAACTTTCTATTTCCCAGTATAACTGGTCTAAGCTATAGTACCTCCTTCAGCAGAACATGTGATTGACCCCTGTGCCCCAGCATCCAGTCTCCGAACAAGTACTTCCACATTCCTGTGTGACTGTGTATGCTGGGGTAGGGCAGAGAAAGTGATGAGGTAGTTTGAGGGATGAGGTCCTAGCAATCACACTTGGACACTGTAAAATAATTTCTTCTAGAAAATGGTGGGAAACAGTAAAAAAAAAGCCATACCTGATAGAGTGTGTCACACAGTACATTTACAACTCCTAAGGACACCAGTCCTGGAAGGGGCCAGTCATATCTCAGTACGCCAGTGAAAATCTGACTTTATCTTAAACCAAAAACCACAATGGTCCAACCAGGAATCATGCCAAGTCAATCAGGGAAGAGCCACCGATTCAGTAATGGAATGCAGAGTTGCCATGTTTCTGTCTCTTAGGTGCTTCTTCTCCGGGGCCCTCTCTTCCGGATTCTCAGCCCAGAGGCTCCCAGAGAAGTGGCTGGCACCTCTGGCCTTGTGATGGGTTCAGATGTGGGCAAGACTAGCAGCACCGTGGGATGTTGACACATTACTTACTCCTATTTCTTCCTTGTTAACAAAATCTCCATTTCGTCTGGGGTGGCAATGTACCCAGCTCCCAGTAATGGATTGCAATAGGTTAAAGGCAGTCATGACAATTCTGTTTTCTCTTCATCTAGCAGAAATCCAGCAAGGGATGACAAAGTGACCGGTACTGACCAATGAGATACACGGTGACATCTGTTGGGAATTTCTGGGAGAAATTTCAGTTACAAAAAGACAAAAGTACGACTTCTTTCCCCTCTCTTCTTGATTTGAACATAGGTATAATGCCAGGAGCTGTAGCAGCCATATCACACCCACAGGATAAAGTCCCAGATAACTCTAGGAATGCTGGGCCTGACACTACTGAACTGCTGAGGCCTACCATGATGCCACCTACCACCAGATTTCTTGTTATATGAGAAAAATGAACTCCCCTTTGTTTACTGCTAGTTGAGCATTCTTAACTGGCTTGCCAAATGACTCAATCAGGGACAAAGATCACACAAAAACACTTTTGCTAGGGACATCCCCTCAGTCTTTCCTACTGGACAAGAATGAGGCAAGGTGCAGTCCCAGGAAGCTTACAACCACAGGGAGGACATGAGCCTGCCTGAGAGGGAGCCAGGGGACAGAGGAAGACAGGAATGCCAATAATAACACCAAGCTCCTTTACTAGGCATGTCTGAAGGAAGTCCATGTCTGTCCAGACTTAATGTGAGCCAATATCTTTCTTTTTGGTTTAACCCAGTTTGGTTTTCTAATACTTGCAATTAAATGAGTCTTAACTAACAGAAATAAATTCTCATTTCTTCACTAGCCAGTCAACCAGCTCCAAACTCTAACTCTCATTCCTGACAGGTCAGTTTCTGTGATCAGCATTGAGAAGGGTCACAACCAAGAAGAGTGGGTATCGCTCACCTTCTTTTTGTTTCTTCTGTTCAAGTTTCATCTTCTTTGCCAATAATTTCTTCTCTTTTAACTTCTGGCTACAAATGTAACATAAACACATTAATTCCTTAGCTACCTTATTGTGTATTTTAGAACAGAAACATCTACTTATAGGCTCTTTAAAGACTTTATAATTATACAATGAAAGATACTTTATGATTCTGCTGTTCCAAAATCAACATTATTCAGCTGATTTCTTCATGAATCAAGATGAAATCCAGGCGAGTCCTGAGGTAATTAAAGCAATCTCAGAAATACTGGAGATGCTTTCTTATTCCAAGGTACTTAGGGACTACTTTTAGAATACAGCTTACCTCTCTAAAAGTTGGGAAGGTGAATAACAAAGGGGTTCTACAAAAGGTAACCTTATAGGGTGTTCTGATCATAAATTCTTAAGCATATAACTTCTTTAGTAAAAGGTTTATCTTTGCCTTAAGCAAGCCTGTCCATTGTGTCTGTGTATCTAGGTTAACACACCTTTGAAATGCCTCTTTTCAGAAGTAACCACCCTCAAGAAAGCATACCATTTTAACTATCCTGTAATTCAATCCCCACCTTATTCCCTACCCCCACTCCATGTAATCGTCCTCACTTCCCTCCTTAATTTCAAATGCATAAAAAAAGCTGCAAACTGCCATTCTGGGCAACTGCCATGAGTTTGGCTCAAATACATTCTTGTAAAAATTCTCTACAGGTTTGGATGTTTCTGATGCCAATAAGGGAGCATTTATTAAAACATACACACATGCAGCCTGTATACTCATGTAGTCATTTAGAGAGGTCAGCTACCCTAATTTAAGGAAGAATCTAAATGAGAAGTTTGCTCATAGCATCTAGTTAAACTTGATGTTAAAATACAGAAGTAAAGGAGACAGAAATCTGTGCAATCACCAATCTGCTGATCTCCAAGATTTGGAGAATTTGTAATGAGCTGTGGGAGGGGCACAATAAATGACTTGATCTCTCTCTAGGTACTGAAGAAAAGCCAGATACTGGATTGTTCCACAATGAGTTGTAATACCCCAGACTGCTACAGGATGGTTATACAGGTGAACTTTTGACTGCAAGTAATATAAGGAAGGGGAATGAGAACAACTTTTACAAAAGAAGAAGCTAGGAGGTTAGATTCCAAGCCTGCTGCTTACATGCTCCAAGGCACAGAAATGAGGCAGCCATTATTAATCAATGTTAATCAATCACACAGAACAAAATGTTCAAAGGCTATTAAGCAAAGAGATTCCATTATGGCCATCCCTGTTAGTTAAGCCTATTACAAACAAACCATAGCCTGTGCCTTAACAAAAGTTAAAGATAAACCTGTCCCCATTTTTGCATCTTACACAAGTTAACCTTACTATTGTTCTTCTTTCCTCCATACCAAGGAATTTTACACAGAAACAAAAAAACACACATAAACCCTAGCCTGGCAGTTGGAAGGGGGTTGTCTCCCTTCCACTAGCGATTAGAGACTTGCCTCTGTCTGTGGCGTGGTCTTTGTTTCCTTACGTACTCTCTGCTAAATAAACTTACCCTCACTTGGCTCACATTTGAACTCTTTCCTAAGTGAAGTCAAGAACCTTCTTGGCCCAGGGTTTGAGTCCCCACTCTGGATTATCTGCCCTGCTGGCACCACAAGGACTCATTCATCAACCATCTGCTTTCCCATTTCCTGCCCATAGCTCTCATTAGATATGGGATGCCACAAAGCCCTTACCGCTTTTTTCGACGCTTTGCAGTCTGCTCTTCTGCAGCAATTTTATTCCTTTCTAGTCTCTTCTGAAATTCTACATCCAATTTTTGCTGCAAAAAAACCACATCATTTAGACACACTCTAAATGAGAGCTCTCTAGAAGTCACACCAGTGGGGGTGCTATAGGCACATCAAGGTCTTCAGGGCCACTGTAAGGTAGGGCAGGAAATCAATATATGATTCTCAGGTGGCTAAGTAACTCTTTCCGTTCATTAAGATCCCACTCAAACACAACAGAAAATAAGAGAAAAAGTATGAGAGGGAGCACACTATATTCTTTGAGGGCAGAGGCAGCACTACCAGCTGTGTTTAGCCAGAACCATAAATAGTGTGATGATGTGACTTATAATAAGAAATACACACTAGATCTTCATCTACTGTTTTTGGCACCTTTTTTATGTTTCGTTTGGTTCCCAGTTCCTGAAATAGCTACAGAGATGAAGGTGAAATAGGTGTTTTTTGTTATTAACATCCCTTTTCAACTACAGGAGCTAATGTTAACAAGTGACTTTTGGAAAGCCCCAAAGGAAAAGGGGAGGGAAGAGGGGCTAGAGGTTGAATCAATCACCAAAGGTCAATTATTTAATTAATTGTTCCTACATAAGGAAGCCTCCAAAAAACCCAAAAGGATGGGGTTTGGATAGCTTCCAGAATGGTCAACTTGTGGAGGTGCTAGGGGAAGGCATGGATTTGCTGAGAGTGATAAAGAAACTCTCTGAAATAAAAAGGGTCTCATTTATCAGCTTTAATTAGAGTAAAATTAGAAAGCAAATGGCTTAACCCATTTCTCATTTAAAAAAAAATTGCAGCTCACTGTCATGTTCGTTTAATTTTACATAAACACACTCTTTGAGGCTGAAGCAAATTTAACTGGTTTTCAATGTGAAAATAAAACAAAAACTGTTCTTGGAATTATTTCTAAATAACTAATCCTAATGTAACAGAAATGTATATGACGATCAGTATGTAATAATTTTCTTCACTTGTAGGAATGCTGTTTTCTAGAATTTAACATTTTCAGCAATCAAGAATTACTATACTTTGTAAATGGAAAATACCACTACTAAAAACAGAATGATATAAATAGAATTGTGTTATTTGTTTTGAAAGACTATCAATATGAGCAATGCAAAAATAATAATAAAAGCAAGATATTTCATGGCAAACTTTGGGGGTAAGGTTAGAACTGTTATCCATGAGTTATCTCAGGTAAACACTGCAGCCGCAAGTGCTGCCGGTGAGTGTTCCTAGGGCAAACGGAAAATGGGTTAAAGCTAAGCACTCGGTTTGCTCAGAAGCTGAGCTGTAAGTGCCTTACTCTGTGCTTACTGCTGAAGGAGCTGCATTTACCAAGTGAACTAAACAGAGCCCCCACTGGCTAGGGCAAGCACTCAAGTCGGAGGTACGCTGATGGAGGTGACTGAAAGGCGAGGATTCTCTTGCCTCTCTTTTTTCCTAACCTCAGAGCCTGTCTTTCACAATGTGAAACAAAAACTTTTATGTCTGCATGGTTTTAAGGTTTGTGAAAAAGGTTCCTGTATTTTCTCTAGGCCTTTAATAAATACATAAAAACTTCAGACTAACTGATGGTATTTGAAACAACAGCTTGCTCTATTTCTTCCCTCCCTTCTAAAGTAGTTTAAAAATAAAAAAGTGGTTCCAATAGTCTGTACATAGTTTTCCTTATTTCTGACAGTTGGCAAACTCATCAGTGATCTGGTATAGCTGTGCAACAAGCCTCCTGAAACTTCCCATTAGAATCAAGCATGTTACAACCAGGGGATGGCAGTAGGTGGAGAAGAACCAGCAGCATCTGGGGGCTGAGGAAGGCTGCAGGACAAGCAAATACCAGATGAAAACGACCAAGGCAATGATCCCAAAATCATAAAGATATTGTTCAATTTTGGACATTCCAATACACTTTCACATATTTTCTTCTTTACCTTGTCTCTCTTTGGTTTAATATTTTTCTTAATGTTTTACACTGAAAAAGTTCAAACACAGAAAAGTTGAAAGAATTATATACTTCATATACCCACCACCTAGATTCTACAATTGACATTTTGCTGGGGAGTTCCCTGATAGTGTAGTGGCTTAAGGCTTCAGCGCTGGTGCTGTCAGCGCTGCGGCCTGGGTTCGATTCCCAGTCAGGGAGCTACCCACATACCAAAAAGCAAAAAACAAAACAAAACAAAACAAAAAAAAAAACAAGACATTTTGCTACTCGATTTATCACATACCTATCTACCTATCTATAACTATCCATTCATCAATCCATCTTATGTTTTTGATGAATTTCAAAGTTGCAGTCATCAAGACATTTAACTTCTAAAGATTTAAGCAGACATATCATTAACTAAAGTTTAACATGTTTATGGTTTTTCTATCTTTTTTCCACTTAAGGTAATACTTCCAACAAAATGTCCATATGTTGAGTATACAATTTGATCACCACAGAAAGTTTCCTCATACCTCTTCCCAACACCTTTAACTAACTCCCAGACACAACTACTGTTGATTTTTTTCCACATAAATTAATTTCCATATAAACAGAATCATGTAGTATGGTCTCTTTTGTGTAAGACTTTCACTCTGTACTATGTTTTTCAGAATCATCCATGTTGTTGCATGTATCAGTAGTTTGTTCCTTTTTATTGCTAAGTAATATCCATTTCTATGAATGCTTATTTTAATTTATAAAAGTATTTTGTTTCCTTTATATAAGAAGAAATTCTACAGTCTAATTTTTTAAATCAAATTATTGGAAAATCAAGTACTATTGGGTAAAGTAGTTTCCTTTTTCATAAAAAGACGAATATTATTTTATTTAATTAATTAATTTATTTATTTTATGTGGGTGGTTCCCTGGCTGGGAATCGAACCCAGGCCGCAGCATTGACAGTGCCGAAGCCCAGCCACTACACCACCAGGGAACTCCCAACAAATATTATTTTAAAGTATCTGAATCTCCCTAAAATGTATTCTGTAAAATAACAGGCATTATGGTCAACTGAGGAAAGGGACTTTTCTAAAGTATGTTGTAAGTTTAAGAACAAGGAGCAATCTCTCATGCAGTGTTAGGTGAAATCAAATTAGGAAAATCAAAAACAAATCAGCTAAATAATATTTTTTATTAATAGTAAGGTGGGCAAAAGAGCACCATACAAAAGTCAGTATTTTTTTGTTCTCCTCACTAATAGCAAATAAAACAGAGGACCACCTAGCATCACTGCAATCAAAAAACTTAAAATATCTTTGAACAAATGTGGTGAGAAATATGCAAAAATCTCCATAAGTCACTGAGAGATACAAAAGATTTAAACAATTGAAAAAAGAGAAAGTTTCTAGAGGGGATGAGTGAACACTATACCGTCCATGCTATCATTCAAGTTAAGTTACAGATTCAACTCAGTTCTAGTAAAAGAAATCCAACAAGATTTTGGTGTGGATAAAATAACTCCAAAATTTAATTCGAAAAATAAAACAAGTGCTTTGTCCAAAAGAGTATCTTTAAAGAGTAGTTTTTAAACAGGAGAGAGATTTCCGGCTTCTCCAGTCAAGTAACAGAAAGCTTAATAGTTCTGATAGTACAATTTCTAAAGCAATTCTCAATTCTTAATTTTTGACACTTGTCATAAAGAAATACCAGCTTCCAAGAAGCAAACACATGAAAGCACACTACTATTTACAACAAACCACAGCTAACAGGAATTATAGGCACTGGGTCAAAGAAAGAATAAAGAAATAACTCAAAAGTGGTATGGGAGACCCTGCTTTCTATTCCATTTCATGGCAAAGGGCCTGGAGGGGAGAGGGGACTCTGCTGTGTCCTTTTATACACATAAAGTCTTCTTACCCTCATTCATCTCCTAGTGTGATTATTTTGCTATGCTGAATCTGACCTAGGAGTAATCTGGACTCTACTTGATGTGTTTCCCATTCTGACCTTAAGAGGCAGCCCTTACAAAAGCAACAACCAGTCTCTCTACTCTTGTTCACATTTTTTTTTTTTTTTAAGTGCCCATTGCCCAAACCTGAGGGCTCTGCCAGCCTCCTTGCTCACTGACCTTCTCAGCCATGGCATCCATGTAGTCCTGTCGCTGGTACTCCCTCCGGCGCAGATGTCTATATACATGGAATTCTCCGCTGCCAGCCCCAGCGCTTGAACCTACAATCAGGACAGTTCAGAGTTCTTAATGAATTCTAGTCATCAACACAGGCTATTTTTAATCAAAAGTAACCAAAGAAAGAAACTGAAGTAATGGCAGGGAACATGTCTGTCCTATTCCCCACTGTATCCCAGAATCTAGCATAATGTAGGCATCATTAAATATTTGTTGCACGAATATTGAATGTGAAGGTACTAAAAATTCAACCCTACTGCAGTATTAAAAGGAAAAGACCGGAAACCTAGAAGAGAGCCTATGCTTCTCCCTCCTGCCAGATGATTTCATGTTTGACATGCAAAATTTCTACTGAGATGAAAATATGTCCATGATATATTAAATGAAAAAAGTTGGTTACCAAATAGTAAGTGTAGAACAACCATATTTTTGTAAACATATTTGTTCTTATGCATGACTGGTTTTGACTATAAAGAGGTTTGGAAAGCTATATCACAATGTTACAAGTGGTATGATGAAATTACAGGTTTTCAACCTTTTTTATACCTCTATTATTTATTTTTATTTATAATTAGTACACATTAATTTATAACCCAATAAAATAATAAAACCATTTCCACTTAGAAAAAAACCAATACAAGGCATTATTAAAAATGATGCAGGGAGTTCACAGGGAGTTCCCTGGTGGTGTAGTGGCTAAGGCTTTGGCGCTGTCAACGCTGTGGCCTGGGTTGGATTCCCAGTTAGGGAACTACCCACATAAAAAAATAATAATAGGGGGTTCCCTGGTGGTGTAGTGGCTAGGCTTTGGTGCTCTCAACGCCGCAGCCTGGGTTCGATTCCCAGCCAGGGAGCTAACCCCTTCCCCACAAAAAAATAATAAAATAAAAGTGATACAGAAAAAAATTCTCTCATGCCAAACCATAAGCAACAATACTTGTGAGAGCAAAGTATTGGACTGGTGAACATTTTTTTCCCTACCAGAGATCTAATTAACACACTAACTGCAGGATTTTTATAGCTACACTGGAAAAATTCTATTTACATAGACATACACTCTCCCAAAAGACATTACCCATTACGTCTCGGACAAATTCTGGGGGAGGTCGAGGTGCCCATTCACTCATTTTTTCTGGAATTGGAACTGCTTTGTCCTGAAACATTTAAACAGGAAAGCACATTTGTAAGTATAAACCTGCTGACAAAGTCACATCTCTTATAACCAAAGAATATTAACTGGACTAATGAAGTAAGGCTGCTTTTTATATTCTTTCCTCTGCCTAGTTTTACTTCATTCTGTATATTTTGGAGTCTATCACAGCCCACAACTTTGCCAAGGCTACACTTGACTTTCCAGAAATGAACTCAGAAATGAACTCAAGATACCATTTATGGCTGGAAACCTCCACTTTTAATCCTTTCACTGCATTTACAGACTTCAAGTTCTTTTTCAAAATGTGTAAAAAAGCCACACACAAAAAGTTGCTATTTCAACTATTTTATGCATTTAGTAATAACAATTTGAGGTCTTTGGTATATAAATGACATTTTTATTTTAAATTTTTGTTATATGGTTAATAAATTTACCATTACATTCAATTTTAGCAAAAAATACTCAAAACATACTAAGTGGCATCAGATTTAAATATAAATTAGAATCTAATGGCAGCGATGACATAAAAAATTTATTACAGAATGTTAAGTAATATGGCATACAAAACATCTTTGTTGTTGATAGTACAAGCCACAGGAGAATATATTTAAAAACCTTATTAAAAAAAAAAACAAAAAAACCTTATAAATGGAGAAAAGTCCCTGAAGCAGTTTCACACTGATTAACAATTTTACAATAATTACAGTATTTACATTTTTAAGTAAATTCAGTTAAGGTGGTACATTTTATTAGGACAAATGATTACATAATAGTATAAAAATTTCCTCTTGTTATTCATTTTGAAAAACACAAAAATATAGAAAAAGGAACATATGGTAGAGGGAAAAGGTTTTTTTGAGCTCGTGGGGTACACTCCAACGCCAGAGTCAGCGGATGAAAATATTCACTCGGATATAGGAGTGTCGCAGCAAAAGGGTTACCAATACTTCAAGAGGAGTCAACCGACCCTTTCAAGTCAAAGATAATGACTCACCCAACTGTTTTTGTGACTGAGGGGACCGAGGGGACTACGTGGGTATTGCCTTGCCCCAGTGCCTAACAATGGTACTGTTTAGGTGATGGAAAGAGAAGTCACATTAGGTGGTGAACTTATTATACATCAAGTTGACAATGCACTGTAGAATTGTATGCCTGAAACCTATGTAATCCTTGCTAACAGATGTCACCCCAATAAGTCTAACAATAAAAAAGAATTTAAAAAAAAAACAAAAAACAAAAAAAACAATGGTACTGTTTAAAGGAAAATAACCCCTGGATTAATCCATGGATTCTTTCCAGTTTAACACTCCTGCTCACAAAATTATACTGGAAAAGTTCGTAGAGCACGGAAGCCGCTCCATGGAGCCCTAATTCTGGCTGGGCTGAAAAAAAGGGCAGAACGAAACTCACTCCCTCCGGGGCAGCTACTCCTTCCTAAGGACTGGAGCTACGATTCGGGTACTGAGTTCCCGAGTTCAGAAACGGGGGAGGTGGGCCCGAGGGCCTCCAAAGGCGTTGAATAGGAGGCTCGGGACATGGAGGGGCCGTCGAGCCCGCGCCTCACCGGGTTTTTCATGAGCCGCTCCAGCTTGAGCTTCTGTTCCTCCGCCGCATTCCTGGGGATGACGAGCGCCTGTGGCTCTTTCTTGGGCCTCGGGGGTCGCACCGAAGAGGCGGCGGAACTCGCCATGACAGCTCTCTTGTTTCCCTGGCGAGCGGCAGCGGCGGCGCGCACGTATGACTACAGCGCCGTGAGCCAGTGACGCAAGCGTAGTCTCCCATCTGGGCGGGGCCGGGGCGGAATCGCAAGCTGGAGGCACGCTGCTGAATATTTATGAGCCCGAGGTCGGCTGGGTTATTTTGATCAAAGCTGCTTGATTTCATTTCTTGTTTCTGCACAAAGCTGGGCAGCGGAACACCCCTGTCCCTGGGCGGGGTGTGGCCCTGCTTGCTAGAGCGTTTGACCTCAGCCTCCATCTCCAGTTAGATGTGCGTTATGGCTCCGCCGGCAGCACTGCGAATGGCTCTCAGCCTTCCCTCTGGGCCTGGGCCTTTGTTCTGGCGGTTCCATGGGTTTGGCCCACTCCCCCTCCCATTTCTGACTCTGTTTATTTAAGATAGCTCAGTCACTGTGAGCTCCCTGAGGACTGGGATCGTATCTCTTTTGTCCACTCCAATTACTCTATACCTGGCACCCAGCAAATACACTTTAGCTAAGTGAATGAGTAATCAGACTTTCCTAAGAGAAAGAAAAAAGCTGCTCCTCACGTCTGGGAGCTGGCACTTAGCTAGGCCTTGGTGTTCTCCTGTTGGACATAAACAGTTTCTCAGCACCAATATCACACAAGGCCATTCTGTGACCTTGATGAAGCAAGACAAACAAGACTGCACTGTAATCATGCTTGCACTCAGATAAAAAGAATATCTTTGGAACCATTAGAAGACTAAACATTTTTCCCCATTCTGGTTAGTGTGACTAACTGCTGCTTCTTTACAGCATTGGCCTGATTCATTCCACTTTAAATATTTAAGACATCCAATGATAGAATTGTCTCTACTTTCTGACTGCATCTAATGCAGAGTAGAGGCCCACATAACTTGAACCCTCCCCCAAATCACTTAATCCAAACCCAGATCCTATAATTAGTCCTTTTTAACACCTTCTTGCTGAAGTAAGTGCAGTCTTCCTGCTAGAAGTAATAAATCCAACTTGGCAGCCTCACAAGAGTGAACTCAGACTTGGAGTGCCACCACATCTTGGTGGTCTTAACAATTGGAGCTAATTTATCATTTGTTGCCAGCCAGAAGGTGGGAGCTCTGTCTTGTTCACTGCTATATCACCCAGTGTCTGGGGCAAGGTCTGGCTCACAGCAGGGCACTCAAACTTTTGCTGCATGACCATGGAATCCTGGGGGCCAGGCACCTCAGCTAGTACTGTTGCTGCTACCTACTCAGCCTGCTCAGCCCAGGACAGCTCTCCACTGAGTTTCCAGGGGTTGGACCGGGAACCACTATGACAGGGTGCTGGATTAGTATTCTCAGGTCATTCCTGGCCACCTGATGGTGGCTTTCCAGGGGCCAAGAGTGATGAATTAAGGGATGTCCTTGAGTGGCCCAGGTCTGTCACTGGAACCAAGGGATGGGTTGGACTGAGTGTGGTCAGGGACACATGACCCTACATCACACACTTCAACCACCCAGGCACCTCACTTTTCCCCAGACGTACCACACACACATGCACACACACACACACACATGCACACACACACACGTGCACACACATACACACAGACTTTACCTTTCCTCCCTGGAAAACTCCCACACATCCACCCGTCTTAGCTTGACTTCAAGCTGCTGGCTCCATGAAGACTTCTCTGACTGCCCCCAAACCCCTCTTCCAGGCAGACAGTTGCTTCCTTCTTGGTGCTCCGTGTGCTCTGGGTCCTGATGGCTGAAATGTGGTGGTTACCATAACATGTCCTCACTGTCTGCCTACCCACAAGTCTGAGGGGAGGGCTGAGCCAGAATCCCAGCATCTAATTCTGGCTTAGAGCGGTGCTTCCAGATTGCTTGCCGAACAGAAGGAATGAGGGAAGGAAGGAGTCAATAACTGCTTGAAAAAATAAAGAATGAATAAATGTGTGAATGAGACGATCAAATGATGAATGAATAAAGAAGTAAATAAAGATATGAGAAAAAAATGAATGACCACTCAATAAATAAAGGCTACACCATGAATGAATGAATGAACACATGAGACAGTGGATTAGCAGAGAACTACGCAGCTAGGACAGCCATCTCCCTGGCACCTCCAGCTCAGGGTCTGGCACAGAGCTGGTACTTGGTAGATAGCTGCTGGATGTAAGTGATGTCAATGAATGAAAGTGAATGAGGACACAAGGTGGGGGAGAGTTAAGGCTAGTCGATGTGAAGGAGCTGATTACAACAACTTCAGTCTAAGCCTAGTAGTCTAAGTGTGTTGTTGTTTGTCATCCTGATTAACAGACAAGGAACTGAGGCTCAGAGGACTCAGGGTCATACAGACTCAAACCCAGCAGTCTGGCCCTGGATCTCTGAGGGCCTGAGTAATCACACTACCCAATGATGGCTAGATCAAGGTCTCCAGCCGACCTAGTGGGGGCCATCCATGTGGCATCCTTCTAGGGCTGAGGCCAGATTTTGCTGAGTCCTTAGCTGATGGGGACTCGAGGGATGACCAGATGTTAAAGAAATAAAGACAGAACACAAGAAGTATAGGAAAGAGATCAGCGGGAAAATGACTGGTGAGACCAAGAGCCCCGAGTGTCTCCAAATACCCACTTTTTTAAAAAATTCATTTTTATTGTTAGACTTATTGGGGTGACATCTGTTAGCAAGGATTACATAGGTTTCAGGCATACAATTCTACAGTGCATTGTCAACTTTTGTATAATAAGTTTGCCACCTAATGTGACTTCTCTTTCCATCACCTT